>JACGCM010001992.1:0-162802 GCA_014058105.1 Kingdonia uniflora
TTGAGAGAGATCCTTTGGGTCATACCTTCTCTGTTTTGGCCCACTTTTTATTGCCTCGCCCATCCTTAATTCGGCTCGGTGTTTCCTTCGGTGTAGGAATTGGTTGTGGCCACGACGTTTTTAGTAAATTTGCCTTTCAAACATCATCCTTAGAGGTCGATATACTCGTCTATTATTCACTTTCTAGAGTGGCGAGCTTGTTTAAAAAATAACTTTTCCTTTGGCTCTGTATTCAATCTGAAAACATTGGTGAAGGCTGATACAGCAGTCATCTGATCTAAGTGGTTAACCTTTGGGCTAGTTCGAAATTTTTTAGTAAGTAAAAGCGTTGAGCTTCTCACCCTAAGCTTATTTGAGACTGATTAGAGTGTACAAATTCTTTTTTCCTTATCTTTGTTGTGAGCATAAGTCTTCATGACGGTTTTTTGTAACTGGTTAAATGTATAGATAGACTCTTCAGGTAGAGAGATGAAACAATAAGAGTGGCTCCCTCTGAAGGCTTATTATCAACAAACGGAAAAGAATGTGATTAAAGGTTGAATATAATCCCCATGAATCTCAGAACGGATGGACAAGGTTCTCCGGATCGATGCTTTTGTATTTGTGGATCTTCGGAGTATAAAATCCTGCTGGAACTTCCATTTCAAATAGTTCTTTTGCGATCGAACACCCATATAATTTGCTCAAGTCGTCTTTATTTCAAAAGATTGGGCCTCTATCAGTTCTTTGATTTTTGGTCATATGCTCTTGTGTTACCATATCGATACGGTGCTAGAATTGGTTGTTGCATAGGTCTTAGGTTATGATTTGCCACTCCTTCGCTCAACCTTTCCTAATTGTACCCGACTGGAGGTCGTGGCTCCACTTTCTGATGTTTCAAGTGTCGGCATCCTCTACTAGCTTTGGGTTGGTCTTCTAAGTCTAGATGGATCAAAGCTTTTGGTTCCTATGGATTATGCCTGGTTGCCTGGCTACTCCTCCTTGAGGTTTCCTGAGGCCCCAGTCTGTCACGTATTGATATTTTGGAATGGGTGGGCATGGCTTCTTTGTCCCTAGGTGTTGGTCCATATTGATTGTCTTGCAGGGTTTTAGAGAGGCATGCAGATGATCATTCGCTCTTCATGTTGTTTGGATTCTTACTATCGAGATCTTTACTCCTCCTTGAGCTTCTTATTGCATAGCTCCCGATATTTAATCAACTAATTCTCTAGATCATTTAATTTTATATTTTAATATTATGTTTGCCCTTAATTTTGCCAACTGATCAGGTTCAGTCGTCGATGTGACTTTTGGTTGCATTGTTGAAATTGCCCACTTGATATTCACCATGATCACTATTAATGATATTGAGTAATTGTTATTCTTAGGATTCATGGTAAGTATCAGTCTCCCACAACGGTGCTAAATGTAAAAGCATAATTTCATAGCTTAAACTAGTTTTTACACAAATATACTTGGAACACAACAATTGTAAACAGTAATTTAAAGTAGTGTGAATTTAGTGCGGAAACCTTTGAATAGGTTAAAAGCCACGACCCAGCTCGAGGATTTAGAAGAATAATTTTATTGTTCGAATATTACAAGTTACAAAGGTTGGTACTCTAAAATTAGATGATTGGGTATTTATATCCAAAACCTTATATGCTTCCTATCACCCATGCCCTATTTATGATCTCCTCTCTATCTCGTGGACCACATAACACATTATCTGGGATTGAGGAAATGCGACGGAGCTTCTGAATGTCATTTTGTAACTGTCAGTTTGTGAAGACAGGTGTATTTGACCTATTCTCCTTGTTTTTAAGGGTTTGAGCCACGTTATCTAGTAGTTCGTGGGTAAGTGTCAACATCATTAGGGTGCAGCCCTCAAGTTTTGCATGAGCCTGGAATTTTGGTAGTTCGTTATTATAGTAGCTCGAGAGATAGGTTCCTACACTTCTAATTTTGTATGTTCTTTGTTTTCCATGTTTGCATAAAATTTGTGTCGGGACAAGAATCAAAATAAAATCACTTTTTCTAGCCTTTATAGTATATTAGGCCGTTGAATGAATAAAATACTGAACTAACTTAATAGGTGTTTTCTCAAATAACAAACACTTTAGCGAATTCTTACTAATCCAAACTGGGCGATCTCCAAGTATTTTACAAACATGATCAATCAACAAGCACAATTTCTAGTATAACATGCTGTACTAGTTTCTTCACAACATGGAGATATCAGTTATAATAATGGCACTCTTTTACCCATTTCATGTCAATACAAATAATAATTTTCTTCATAAGAGTGTATAAAGTTATTAGAATTATAAGAGTGTATAACATCACTTGACATTAGAACAAATTAAATGGACTAATATAACAAAGATGAACTTATGCTAGCATGGAGTGGTAATATAGAACCGATTACCCGAACCCGAGCTGAGATCATTTGGGTCGGGTTGGGATCATACTTTTACAACCCATTTTAAATTCGGGTCATTTTCGACCCGACCCGATAGAAAACCAAACCGATGATATATCGTGGAATTTCAGTTACAGGTCTAACCGATTAAAAACCAAAGTTTAACTTTAAACTTCTCTCTAGTCTCCATCTCTCAATCTCAATATATACCTACCTTTATTTCTTCTCAAAAAATTTAGGAAATCCCTTGATTTGTACCCTTTCTTATAGAAACTTAAAAATATTTACCTATAATCTAAAAAAAGATATATTTCACCAATTTTGATATTCATGATATTATCCTAACCTACCATAATCGATATGAATACCCATACAATTTGTTTATGATCATAATAAGTATGAATGCTTCGCGTTAACATTGATAAAATGTCTGAGTTATTTTTTAATGAAATATGTGATATTGATTGTATAAGAAGTTCTTTATTTCATATTGGAAACATGGAAGGTCTTCAAATATCTTCGTGTATTGAAGACCCGACAATTGGCGAAACTGACTAAAAACTAAAATTTAAATGGATTCAGTTTTGAGATGGCCTTCTAAGGACCCGAACCCGATATACCTGACTTAAATGGTTACAGGTCCTGAAGTAGGAAGAACCAACTCAAACCCGGCCCGTTTCCACCCTTAGGCTAGCATGTGCAATTTCAAACAAAAAAAGATATTTATCAAATTGGCGTGATGGCAGCGAGAAACCTAAAACTTGAGTAACATGGTTAAAGATATATAATCAATCTGCAAGAGGATATTAGGGCGCATATTAAAAAAGTTTTATTACTGCTAAGATTTATTTATGCCAGATCCTCCTTTTTGGCATAACGATGAGACTTGGATTCTTTTTTTCGTTGTTTGCATACTCGCAACATTAGCTCAAATTAAGTACTGAACCTATCTTTGATTATAGAGAAATTTAGACTATGCCCCCCCCCCCCCCCCCCCCCCAAATAAACATGCAAATTTAATCTTGCCCCCTTGAACTAGAAATAATTGTGGTCTATCCCCCACCTGCTTTCTTTTCTTCCAGTTCAACAAGTGGACTTGACTTGACCTGTCCAACTTGATTGAAGTACGTAGAATACCCATTACTCAAATAATTCTGTTATACTCACTCTCTATCCTACTTTCAACTTCTCATCTTTAAATTCATAACTTCTTCTCCTTCTTCTCATCTTTAAATCAAAGTACTACTTCTGTTTTAATTAATAGGTGGTGGTGAATATTCTCAGTAGGCATCTAGGTTATGCAATTATTCTAAAAATTTATGGTTTTTAGCTCTTTTTTTTGTTTATGCCATTAACGCATTGTTTCAAGATTTGGGAGGTAATGACGAATTGTAAACAATTTTTTTTGGGGTAAAACTAAATTGCTATTCATACTTTACAGGTTGAAACTTGGCCTATTTGTACAAAATTTAACGAAACTGTAGAACCATGCTCCCATAGCATAAAAGCTTGTCCCAAAGACGAAGTTCTTATCTAGCCAATTCACTACATACAGTTCATTTTAGTGGTTAGATTGTACAATCAATGGTTCTTTAGATTCTGGTGGATCATCTTCATTTTTTACATGGGGTTTTTTTAGATGTGAAACACATGGCCACTGGTGGAGGCAATGCCCTTGAAGGATTTTAAACTGTACAGTGGATGGATGTGGGGCTCCTAAAGGTTATGGACTTCCAAAACTGGAGCAACTAAAGGGCAAAAGTTTCTAAAATGCATAAACCTTATTTGTAGAAGAGCTTCACTTAACTTAAAGATGCAATACAAGAAGAAAAGCATAACAAGAGGGAAGAAAATACTTAAGATACCATGAGAATAACCTAAAGATGATTGTCCAGATAACTCTTACCATGAATTGAATGATTTTTGTATTCAATTTAAAGGGAAAGCAACTCTAGGATGAATACAGGGAATGCATTTACTTTTGAATCTTAATGAATGCACTATGAATATGTAGTAAAAATGGCAAACAAGATATAGAACACAAACCTAATTGGTACTCAATGCTATTCTAAATCGCATATCACAAAACCTGCATAGTACAATGAAACATACATTTAATGGTGATCAAAAAAAAATGAAACCTACAATGTGTTTAATGTGAAGTACAAACCTGCAAGAACAACAACCTTCAATTATAGCCTGCATAATAATGCAAAACTTGAAACAATATCCACACTGTGTACAGCAGCAATTTACACATCTGACTCACTATACACCATTCAGCATACACTGCACAATTCACATACCAAAATATAAAAAACACAAAAATAGCACATACCAAAATTCCATTACTTAATTAACTGTCTCCAAAGTACAACATATCATGGATATTTAATTGTTTTATCCAATATAACATGAAAAACAAACCAGTTCTACACAAAATACAGTTTAAATTGCTTGCAGAAAATGCAATAATATTTTACCATACAATACCTAAAAAGTGAACATGATAACTTAAAGCATATAAAATAAGATAGAATGGTCAAGACTAAGGCTTCTAATTCTGGTTGGAGCTTGGTATGCCTTCTTGTAGGGGATTGTAACTGAGTTGTTTGAGAAGATGAGTTGAAAATGTAGCTGGTCTTGAAGGTTGGAATGGTGCCCTCCCATTATTTGAAATTGTACCCCTCCTAATGTTTAAAGTTGTACCCCTCTCAGTATTTAAAGTTGTACCTCTCCTAGTGTTTATGTTGCTGCTCTCCCTATGTTTCTACCATTACCCCTTTTAGTGTTTAAAGCTGCTCCCTACCCTCCAAGTGTTCGCAGTTGCATTATTTCCAGTTTTAGTAGTGTACCTCTCCCTCTTGTAAAAATTGCCTGGTCCATGTTTTTACTATTGCCCCTCCCAGTGTTTGTAGTAGTTCCAGACTCAGTCTTTGAATTTACCCTTCCCCTACCACCCCTAACAGAATTGCCTCTCCCTCTACCTCTCACAATTGGTGTTTGAAAGGGGGCACTAACATTTCATCTATGTTAAGCTTTGCTGCTATTTGTGTCAAACCTATTCCTTGTTTTGTCACAGTTCTACTTGGTTGGGAGAAGGAACTTTGCATGTCTTCTTCATGTGAACCAGAGTACTACATTTCTACATCTCCTACAGTTGCTAAGTACTTCATCTTTGTCTTTAATTCTCTACTTCTTTGGCCTACCAGGCCCCCTCACTAAAGGTGTGGGTAACACAATGTAACCTCGCTGCAAGCAAATATGTCATTTCATAACAACTTAATACTACAAAAAATATTTTAAAAAATAAATATTAAATTTTTTTAAAGTACAACATATAATTTTAAGGTTGCAATTGAAGTAATACATGTCCCCATTCAAATGGATCATCAACGGCATGAATTGGATGATTGTAAGTAACAACATATTTTGTAACTATGTGGTACTTACTACAATATCTATGTAATAAAAAAATAAATCTTTATTTGCATGTGAACCTATAAACAACTATAAGACAAAATAAGATAAAAAGAAAAAAGTACTTACTCAACCCACAGATGCCTCATAAGAATGAGAACACTAACTCCATGTACAGATGGCAAACCAGTTATTTGCCACTCTCTACATTGGCATTCAAATTTTTCAAGGTTAACTTTCCAATTCTGGCCACTTTCAGAAATTGTAACAAAACATTTGTCAGTTGTACCCTCTACCTTGTATTGACCATACTTTCTTAACATTTTCTCAATATGTATGATTGCTCTAGGAACAAGTTCTGGATATTATCAAAATTAAAATTTTAAACTTAAATAGTTGTTATTACTCTTTTTAATCAAACACAAAAAATAAGGAAATTTACCATTTTGGTCCTATTCCCTAGCTTTTAGTTTTTTGTCATGCATGAGCTTCATCAACATTAGGTTCAGCTTTTCTATGGCCTTATGTAAA
Source organism: Kingdonia uniflora (assembly GCA_014058105.1). Taxonomy (NCBI): domain Eukaryota; kingdom Viridiplantae; phylum Streptophyta; class Magnoliopsida; order Ranunculales; family Circaeasteraceae; genus Kingdonia; species Kingdonia uniflora. The sequence goes on from JACGCM010001992.1 coordinate 6,353, forward strand.
GGCATGTGTCTCTCTTTGTTGATCCAGTTATTGAAGGACTATGAGAAATTATTAGTGATGTGTTTATAATTTGCACTAAAGTCAAAATGTGATCTACACCATCTCTCATATGGCTCCCCTGTGAAACCAATCATATACTGCAGGGTTATCCAACTTTAACTGATTAAGAAACTCCTTCTCAGTTTGCTTTCATGCCTTTGCAGCCCCCCAAACCCTCTTCTCAAGGTGAGTTCCACTGTAGTACTTCTTCATATTCTTATACATGTGTCTAAAAAAAATTTGTGGTTTGCAAATGAAAATACTAAACTTGCAGCTTCTATCAATCCCTTCTGCCTATCAGAGATGAAGTTCAACCTATGTTTATGCAGGTTTTAATAAGGTTCCATCATCGCTAAGAATTTTTTCCAATTTTCAATATACTCAGACCTACAAAAGAATACTATAATTGGGAATAAACCATTGTTCTCATCCAGTGCAATGATTGAAAAGCACACCCCACCATACTTGCCCTTTAAGAAACATTCATCAAGTCCCAATAGTGGCATCCACCCATTCAACCACCCCTTCATTGAACCCTTGTATGAAATGCAAGTTCTGGTCCATTTATTGGTCATTAAGTTAAGACTACAAGTTGAAATGCTTTCAAGATTTTCCAATAGCACTTGCACAGTCAACTCGGGAATAACAATGTAACCTTCATTATAGAACCCCACTATTCTCTCTATGCATATAGTCCATGCATTCCATACTGTGAAGTAAGACACATCAACACCATAATTTGTTCTTATAGCTCTATGTACAGCGCATAGTCTTGTAGATCTCATACTCCTAATCAGTTGTTCAACTTCATTGGCTACCCATCCTGCATGTGCTAATTTGTTATTGTCTCCAACCTTACCTCTACATGTATGAGTTAGATTACTTGTGCCTTTCAGTTCCATAGTATGACCATCACAATTTCTTCTCGCATAAGACATCCACTCAAATTTCTCATCATCACATTTGTACCTTAGTCTGTAATTCTCATTTTTGACTTGATAATACTCAAACTTGTTTCTGATAACAAAGTTCTTAATGAATGTTCTTGCTTTAAATATATTTCCCCATACCATCCCTTTTTTTAGCTCATCATACTCTCTCCCAATATTTTTTATGACTGCTGAATCCTCTTCTTCATAAAAAAAATGTTTTGTGTATTATCAGCAAAATTCCTAAGTTCTTCATCAAGTCAGTTTATGTCCTTCTATGGAGGAGTATGGTCATCTTCCAGTGAAGTATGTGTGTTATAGTACCCTTCTTTAGCATCTAAGCTATCTGGATGTAGTTCTACCCATCTAGTCCAGTCCTCAACTTCATCTATATCCTGTAATTCTTGAACATACCTACCATCAACATTTGTGTTATCATCCCTAATGTCATCAGTCTGATGCCCACTCCCAGTCTGTTCCCCATTCTTAATTTGCCCTACCTATTCTGAGATGACAATTTCACCATCACTGTCATAAACTACTGAAAGTATATCTAATTCCTCTTCAGGTACATCACTAGGTCTAGCTCTTTTATTTCTAGGTTTAGTTGGTTCTCCACCCTAGTCATTATTTTTCTTTTTCTTTTCTTTTTTGTTTTAGTTTGTTTGCTTGTTTTTTAGTTTGTGCCTTTTTCCTTGAGCCAATGTTAGTTTGAGGTTCAGCTTCAACCCTCTCTAGAGCTCCAGTTTTAACCCTCTTTGCACCTTCAGTTTTAACCCATTTAGATAGAGGTTCATCCCAAACCCAAATAGTATCACCACAAACTCTAGACTTTTTCTTTTTATTTGCAACAATTTTCTTTGATTTGTTCTCAAGAGGTCCTGCCTTAGTCTTTGTTTTCTTTAACTTCTTAGCAGCTTTAAACAACTCACTCAAAGGTGGTTCAGAAGAACAACTATAATTTGCCTCACTGCCCCCCCCCCCCTGACATGTCAATAAGTCCCCTACCACCCACATTTGGTTCATTAACCTCCAAATATAGCTCTACTGGTGTTAATTGGGTCTCACCAAACTCAACATCACTTTGTTCTTATATATAACCATGTACAAGCCATTCACTATACTTAGAGTCTAACTCCCCAAAGATCTCCTCACTATCAATATTAAATATGGTATGCCCACTTATGTCATCCTCACTGGTGTCATCCCCACTCATATAATCCCCAATCATGTACCCACTTATGTCATCCTCACTGGTGTCATCATCACTTAAGTCATTTGAGCTCAAGTCATACTCTTGTTCATTATTAAGGTCATCATGCTCTTGTTCAATATTAGGTTCAACAAGCTCTACATTAATGTAGATTGGAGGATTTGGTTCATTATTAGATTCATTAACTTCAAGTTCATCATCTAGTCCTTGATGAGAAAAGTAGAAGTGGACATCTCCAACTCTCTCCACATCACTATAGCTCCACATATCTAACAAATCATTGTCATTCTTAACTGAAAAATATTTACCCATCCACAAAGTGTAAATATCAACCACTGTACCTAGGAGTTTATTCTCATTCAAAGTTCTCAATGCATTAAAGACATATTTAGTGAGGCATATCAGAGAAAGCCTATCTCCATCTACATTGTCAAACCTATGTTGTTTCCCTCCTACATAAAGGTCATGAGTGTGCCCTATTACTTCCCAAGGATCCTGCAAAGTTCCCCCCCCCCCCAATGTATGATCGAATTCTTGATAGTACCATCCCTGTTTAACAATTTTGCAATGACATGTTAAACCCTAATTAGTTTACACCAAGTCAAACAAGTAAATAAAAAAGCCCTAACTGTAAATACACCAATCCCAACTTCATTATATACAAATCAAAAGCCCAAACTAACAAATCAAAACCCTAACTAGCATAATATACAATTCAAAAACCCTAATGTAATTTTGAGCAAAATAACCCTAACTATCATAATATACAAAACAAAAACCCTAATTTCGAAATACCCAAATCCCAACTTCATAAACTATTTTTTTAAAACAAATAGATCATGTGGAAGAGTTTAAAATACTCAAATAGGGACTAGAGAGAGATGAAGTTTTATAGTGATCCTTAAAATACTTACATAGGGATAAAGTTTTAAAGAGATGAAGTACACCAACAGTAACAGCAGAGAAATGGCGTGAAATGCATGCAATACAAAAGTAGAGAGATGAAGTTCAGAGAGAGGAGTGAAGTTTAGAGAGGGAGAAAAAAATAACACAAAGGTGAGAGAGATGGAGTTCTAAGCAATAGAAAGAGAGATGGAGAAAAGTAGTTAAGTTTGAGAGAGATAAGTTAGTAAGAGAAAAATAAAAAGTAAAATGGGGGGAATGAAGTTAAAGTCTCCCGCCCTCCCCAAGGAGGACTATTACAGGGGTGTTACGACCGTCAGATCTGATTATGTGGCACTAGATAGACGGTTGAAAATCATTAAATCTGAGTCGTTAATTTGAAAGTTTAATGGTTATTTTTAAGCTATGTGGCATTACATTTTCAACGGTGACAGGTGAGTAGTTGGGGAATAAAGGGTAGTTTAGGTACTTTAACCAAGTTGGACTGGTCATGTCAAGCCCACTCGCTCGTTGAACCGAGGTAAAAGGGAGCAGGTGGGGGCTAGACCACAATTCTTTTCGGTTCGAGAGGGCAAGATAAAATTTGCATGTTTATTTGGGGGGCATAGTATCGCTCTAGATTATAACAATATTTTTGTTAAGTTCATAACGCAGTAACTGCTGGCGTTGTAACTAATAATTTTGTACATAAAAACTTGCTCCTATAAAAAAGTTTATCTAAGACAGGAGAGTTCCCATAGTTATAAGGAAGGATACAATCAATTATGATTTGCCTTTTGATTGAGACTCAAATAAGTTGAATAGTTCAGAACTTCTCACTTGAAATGTCAAGAACAATAATTTTCTCTCAATAGTGGAATGAAATTCTCAATGGACTTGATGCGAGGTTATCTAATGGTTTCCATGAACTTTCACCCATTATAATAATCTCCCATCACTTGTAGAAAGTTATGCCATCGTCACGGGCTGCACCAAGCGTCTCAACCAACCTTAATGTAGGCTTCAACTTCCTGAATCTATTAATCTGCACTTTAGAGAGGCTTAATATTTCTCTAGCAACAGTAGGTTAAATCTCTTAAATGTCCTCGGCAAAGTATCTCTAGCAGCAGTAGGCTTAATATGTCTAACATACACTTTTCTGTCTTATGAACATTAATACCAATATATGCAGAAGTTTAATTGCCCCAAGCAATCTAGCTCACCACCAACGTAAATAATCTGGTGCTTGTTAGAGTTTATTTTGTCCGCTCTTTATGACGAGACAACTTCAGTGTTTCGTATCCTTACACCTCACACTCTATGCATCGATCAGCTGCATACATCCAAATCATTTCCCCATTCTATAACTAACTTCTTTGTTACTAAAGGACATCTATTACTAGGTTTATTTATGAAAGTACCCAAAATACTATTGAGAATTAGGGTAGCTAATCCCAATCTACTCCAAGAATGAACTTGCAGAATTGCCAAACAATAAATTGAACTATAACAAGAAAGTAAATCACAGAACGATTTACATGGAGGAAGGAAGTGGAAAACACTTTCGGATAAAATACTACTCCCCACACGAACAATCCACCAATTAAAGATCTAAAGGTTACAATCACTCAAGTTTTCTCTAAGTTTTAATAGAGTCTCCCACACCCTAGCTTTTTCATTCTAGAATTAAACTCACAATAGCATTACCTAAGAAATGCCCTAAGGGTGTGTTTTATTCAACATTTTCAAGTAGAAAATAAAATATGTATAGGAATATATGGTTTTCTACTGTTTGAAAGCATTTATTAAAGGTTAGGAAATTTTTCAAGTCAAGAAATTTTTCTTATAAATAAACCATTGATTTTCCTACCTCACCTCTGAAGAAAATTTTCCTAATTTATTTTCTAGCCCCACCTATCTCTTCTCTCTCATTTCTTGTCTCTTCATTTACATGGACATACTCAATAAAGATGATTATTTATAATGTACAAATCAAACAACTTATAAGTGGTTTTCCTGGAGAATTTTCTCAAAACTATTTTTTATATAATCAAACACACTATAAGTATACCTTATATATTGGGAAAGATATTACATGAGTGTAGGAATCGAATTACGCATTACGAGGCAAGTCTGTGGTGACCAAACAACTTTACTTTAGGTGAAACATTAGTTCAAATTATTAATCCAAATAATGGCCAGCCACCATTTAGTTCGAACTTGAAGGGGCGGAGCCAAAAATTTATATCAGGGGGGTGCCAGGGGTTTGGGGGTAGAGCCCAATTTTTTTTTGAGTTTTTATAAAGTATTTTGGTGATTTTACTTATATTAATTTCCAAAGAGAAGAAGAGAATCAGGGATAGACAATAATGGTCCCAAACTCAACTCTTAAAACCTAACTGAGCTTGAACTTCATGGGGCTAGACTACCACTATTTATTTATTTTTTGGCTATAATATATATAAAAGGAAATTAGCAAAAAAGTGGGGGTGTCGGGCAACCCCCTAGACCCCCCCCCCCCCCCCCCTCAAAAAAATATATATATATATATATATATTATGCCCCTGTTTATGCCTCAAATTTCCAGTTCCAGTAATTCGAACTGAAAGTCCAAAAGACAACCAAATTTATTTTTTCTTCGACTCTCTTCGTTCCACGAACACAACCGAACTCCAATTCAATTTCATACTCAACAATCTCCCACTTGAAATCGGAATTACCGACTTCTCTGGAACCCATCTATCATATCACAATCTTGGATTGCTCACGTTACCAAAACCTCCATTCACGAAGACCCACTTACAAAATTTCACAATCTTCAACATATACCAATACTTATAAATTGTATCTAACCTAATTGTTCTAAATGATAAAGTTGTAACTTGTAACTTGTAAATCTATTCACATGGCAGAATTTTGCAGACTCATAGGACTAACACATAACAAGTGTTTTTCTGCATTTACAGGATGGCACCCAAGGTAGATTACTATCTACTACTTCTACTTTGTTAGTACTATTTGTACTAACAAGTGGTATGTGCCTCTTGGATCGCTTATACTCCTCTGGAAAAAATATACTTGCTTTCTTAACGGTATATGTTTGGTTTCTTTGATATTCAGCAATATCTCGTTTTAATGATGATCAAATCGTGAAAATTCGGCCTTGGGAACACTATCAAACTATATATTTTGTTATGTAACTTATGTTTATATAGCAAATTCAAGGGTGAATTTAATGACAGAGTTAAGCATGTCATCAGTGAGACGGGGTGATACATGCCAGTGGTAGGGACTCGAGTCTGTCATGGATTAAGCTGAGGGAGGATTATTGTTTCAGGGTATACATGGTGTTGCCATTGAAAATGTTTTATTTTTAGGATCTAGTTAGTGCATCAATCTGAGGCCATTTTTTTGTTCGAGCCTCCCAGATGAAAAATGCTTCTGGAGTTAAAATAAGGTCCAACAACTTTAGAAAAGTTGATGTTGTGAAAGTTGGTTTTTAAGTTTCCCAGAACATTAAAAGCGTGCAAATGAAGTCAGTTTTCATCCCATATTTTGAATACGAATCCCTTAATTACAATTTTTCTTTTACAACAATGTATCCCACTCACCCTTATTTATCTTAAAACTATCAATAGAAAATAAATCACCCTTATAAAACAATCCAATGGAGTATTCCCATTTTTGTAGGAAATTTGAGAAGCTAATAATATTACAATATTAAACTATCTAATGGAGAAGAGAAGTGTAGTGTCCTATTCCGCATCTCGGACTCAAGCTCCATCTTCGACCATCATACGACAACTCGACCTCAACAATATACACGTGGCAGAATGTATGACACATTATAGTTACAGAGTTTTATCCATCACTTTTGACCTCTACATCAACAGTTCGAGTTAACAAATGCACCGTCATCTATGAAGTCGTTACAAAATAGCAAGATCATACCGTTATACAATCAGTTCAAAGATTATCAAATATATTTTAATAAATATTGTAACGGTCCATCATTAAAGATAATAATAGTCGTTAAACGTTCATATTATAAGATCTATAAATAAGACCAGAGAATTCCAGATGAAGGGCGGATGAATGCTTACTCAGCACTCTACTAAAATACTCAGAGTATCTCTAGTAATAGCTAGGAACTATCAATGTCATTTAATTTTCTAAATCCTCAAGAGATGTCGTTGTTTTTAACCTTTTCAAAAGTTTTCCACACTAAACTTTGTGCTAGTATTCGTTCATTATTCATCTAGACACTCTTAATATCCTTGGTGTAAAGGCTAAGTTCAAGATACAAAATTAGGCTATTATATTTAGCGCCATCTGTGGGCATGAAGTTCTCAAACTCATTATCTCACAAACAGCTGATTACCTTTCTTCATAATGACACTCTTAGACCAAAGTACGCCAATTTCTCCAGGAGAAGAAAATGTCGTACTAGCAGAATTACAGGCCACTCTAAACTCCAAAACTAAAAGGTGAGCCACTCTGGAGTAATAACTAGCAGGTGTACAAGACGTGTTGAAGGTTTAGCAGAGTCAACAGATCGCAACCCAGAAGAATAAAAGCGTACTGTCAGCTGTTTCACGGGTTTCTGTTCTTGACAAAATACGACCTTGCGCTAATAATCGGAGAGGTAAAGTTTGATCTAAGCAACCTGGGGGTGAACCATCTCTAATACAGAATGTCCACCAAGAAGTTGATGGAGATGTTGATGGAGTGAGACAAGCAGAAGATCCACCCTGAGGAAGAATTTGAATTCTGATACGTGATCGACATAGTGAAGGAAGTGGTGACTACAATCCTCATGAAGGACGCGTCCCGCGGCTGACCATTATAGCTTGTCAATAGATGACTCAGGAACATGTTGTAATGCGTATCAAAGAACTATTCGATGCCCAAACTTAAGGCACTAAAGACATTCACAATAAGTTAAATAAGAGCCCAATTGCTCAGGAATTATTGGATGGCAAAGTTCCCACCGGTTTCCACAAACCAAAAATATAAAAATACAAGGGAAATGATCCAGTTGAGCACGTTCAAGAATTTCATGATGATCTAGGCTTACATTGTAGATCCAACCACATTTTATGCCGGCTCTTTCCTACCAGCTTACAAGGCAAGCCTTTATGATGGTTCCACTCACTACCAGAAGGGTCCATTACAACTTTTAAACAGTTCCAGGAACTTTTTGTCAAGAACTACTTGTACAACAAAGACAAAAAAGAAAATTTGTATTCTCTGTTCAGCCTTAAGCACGTACTAGGAGAGAAGATCAAAACGTTTACTAAGAAATTCTTAGAGTTGGCTAGAAAGGTGGACCAACTCGATCAAAAGATTACTATTTTGGCCTTCACCGATGCTTTACTCGTGGATGGTAGGGCGAAGGAGTACCTGATTCTAAACAAACCTATGACTTTAGAAGATATAATCAAGAAGGTCATTGGATATATCAATCTCGAAAGGATGGTATCCGAAAGACACAAAACTTAAAAATCAACCTTGACAGCAAGAGATCAATCTACAGGCTACGATTTCAATCGCACTGCTGATCACGGAGGAGACAGGAAGAGGACCAAATCAAATGACGATTAAACTCTAAAAGACAGTAATATGCCAAAACCATGTCTTCCCAAGATGACTGTTACCATAACCAACAAATATCATATACTTCAAAAGGATAAGTTTTTTTGTAATGCTCAATATCTCTAACCCATCGAGAACAAGCCATATTGTATACATCACAAAGTCTGGCATCATGAGACAAAATATTTCCTCGCTTTACAGCGACTGTTGGAGTATATTTTTGTGGATGAACGAATGCATGAGTACATCGTGGACATTGAAAGTTATAAGAATGGGAGTTACAAGCTTACTATAGAGATAGTACAGGTTGAAGAAATGGTAGAGGAGAAACATTTGAACCATATCTCCCTCAGCCACTTTATTGAGACTTATACTATTAACAGGTCAATCAGATGCAAAAGGCAACGTCTCGGCCAATGCCACGATTAATCCATGGTCAATAAAAAGCTCAGTTACTCCCTACATCCAGTTTCCAGTGCATAGAGATTTCTTTTGAAGATTGCGACGCTCGCCAAGTCAATTTTCCTCATCATGACATACTCGTGATCATGTTAAAAATGAAAAATGTTGTACTACATACAATGATGGTAGATATCGGCAGTAGCATCGAACTGCTTTACCAAAGTACAATTAATCAAATGGGACTGGCCGACAAAGTATAGCCTATTGACTTCGACAACAATGGTTTCAACGGCTCTAAGGAAGAACGTGTAGGAAAGATCATACTTCTTATTATAGCTGGACCGACAACAATTGACGTAGTATTCTACATTATCAATGCAAGATCATGCTATCTGGGAATCATGGGATGCTACTGCCTATATAATATTTGAGTTATCCCAACATCCTATCATTTGGCACTACAATTCAATTAGAATGACGGCATTTACGAGATCAAAGACAGTTAGAAGCTAGCCCGATCTTGTGAAAATTTTGTTACCACTATGACAAAACCATCAATACCACAGCTCGCATATCAATTACAAAAAACCACAGAAAATATTGCAGAGAGCTTTACAGGAAACAAACTGCCAAGAGCAGAAATTACTGAATATGTCGAGATCAGTTAAGATAAAAAGGGCACCTACATTAGAACTTTTTTGCCCACGATAGAACACAATGCTCTTATTCAATTTCTCAAAGACAACATTGATGTCTTCGCATGGACATTCCACGAAATATCAGGCATTGATCCAAATTTGGCTTGCCACAAGCTTAGTTTGAAAGATAAAGTTGAGGCAGTCAAACAAAAATAGAGAACTTTAGCACCTAGACTCCGAGAATAAGTCAACAAAGAGATCGATAAACTCATTAAAGTTAGTTTTATCTGAAAAGCTGACTACCTAGAATGGATCTTGAACATTGTCGCAGTACCAAAGAAAAATGGAAAAATTAGAGTCTCGTGGATTTCACAAACCTCAATAAACATACTCCAAAAGATAGTTTTCCACTTCCTATCATCAATTACTTACTCGATTCTACCGCAGAACACGAACTCTTATCCATGATGGACGTCGTATCAGGGTACAACTAGATATCTCTGTTACTGCCGATAACTTCCTTTATAAAAATTTGGTAACAGTATTCTATCTCAAATGTTTATCTGATAAAAAGGCTCTAGACTTCCTACATGAACTTCACGAAGGCACTTATGGATCCCATGCAGCCAGATAATCTTTAGCAAACTGAGCTCTTACTCAAGGAGTCTTTTGGCCTAAAATGAAAGCTCAAGCATTCGAATATACGAGTAAGTATAATGCATGTCAATAACATGGACCACAAATTCGTGCTCCATCAAAGGAACTCTATTCTAGAAAAGTTGTTTGGCCATTCAAAAAATGGGACCTCGACCTCGTAAGAGAGTTCCCAACTGTACCGGAAAAATGGAAGCACCTCCTAGTAGCAACGGACTACTTTACCAAATAGGTAGAAGCAGTTCTTTTTTGTCGAACACGAGAAGACGAAGTCATCAAGTTTATATGGGAAACCATTATAATACGGTTTGGATGCCCTCACCACATCAGAATCAACAATGGACCTCAGTTAAATGGATCTAGGGTCGCTGAGTTCCTTAACCAGCACAACATCATCCATTCTCCTTCTAATCCATATTACCCACAAGGAAATGGGCAGGCCGAAATCACCAATCAAACTATCCTCGACTGAATCAAGAAGCGCTTAACAGAGAAGAAGAGTAACTGGGTGCAAGAGTTACCACATGTAATATGAGCGCATCCAACAACACCTCGAGTATCGACTGGATGTATGCCATTCTTGTTGGCATACGGTACTAAAACAATCATCCCCACTTAATATCATCACCCATTACGCAACCATACCATGACAGACGTAGAAAACAAATTTCAGTTGGCATGTAACATGAATTGGATTGAAGAAATAAGAAACAGAGCCATCATGAACTTAGGAAGATACCATTAAGCTTTAGCCAGATCATATAACAAAGGAGTTTGTCATAGAGAGTTTGAAATCAAAGATCTCATCCTCCGAGAGGTACCAAACTACAAAAAGGAAGTTAATGCAGGAAATCTCACAGAAAATTGGGAAGATCCTTTTATCATTGTTGGAAAAAGTAGAATTGGCTCTTACGACCTCACCAAAGAATATGGGGATCGAGTACCTAACCCTTGGAAGAAAAGGAGATTGAAGTTATATTGAAGATAATATATCACAGTGTATTTTTTTTTGTAAGGCAAGCCGGCTTAATATAGGGATCCGTAACCCTGAGATTTCCAACCCAACTTTAAATCATAGTGTACTTTTCTAATAAATCTATCATCTTGTACATCAGTCTTATATCAATGAAATACTTATGTTTAATTGGCCTACATCTGAGTACTTTTTACTATTTTAAATTGTACTCTATCTAACATTCTTTGTACGTCAATCTTACAACAATGAAATATTTGTGTTTGGTTACCCTACATTACAGTACTTTTCTAATATATCATGCAAGTACTTCTATATACATATTACATTTCTAAAAATCACAGATCACTAGTGGGTTCAGCCCATTCTATAATATTATAGGTCATTTGTTGCTTCAGCCAAACTGATCTTCTAGTACATTACAGGTCATTTGTTGCTTCAGCCGAACTGATCTTCTATTATATTATAGGTCGTTTGTTGCTTAAGCTAAATTGGTCTTCTATTACCTTATAGATCGTTTGTTGCTTTAGCCAAACTGATATTCTATTACATTACAGGTCGTTTATTGCTTCAACCAAACTAATCTTCTAGTACATTATAGATCGTTTATTGCTTTAGCCAAACTAATCTTCTATTACATTACAGGTCGTTTGTCGCTTCAGCCAAACTGATCTTCTAGTACATTACAGATTGTTTGTTACTTTAGCCGAACTGATCTCCTATTACATTACAAGTCATTTGTTACTTCAGCCAAACTGATTTTCAAAGTACATTTCAGATCGTTTGTTGCTTCAGCCGAACTAATCTTCTATTACATTACAGATCATTTGCTGCTTCAGCCAAACCATCCCTCAATTATACGACAGGATGACTAGTAGTTCTACAAAATGACAACCAGACTTCTGCATCATAATTAATTCATCAAAAGTAGTAATGCCTCATCAATCACTCGAGCTATCACTTGAGCTATCAGGCAACACATTGCTACGCGAACTTTCTCCATGAAGTCACAGACACATCAACTCTGGCATCCTCCTAGTAATAATTTGTTTTTCTTCTTTTAACCTTACTCTTTATAAGAGCAACAATTCTTGACATCATGCGATCCAGATACTCAGCTCGCACCAACCGCATATTGTACACCAATGGCAACCTGGTTGTCATATACAGTTTTACTTTCCGCTTCTAGTCTCTTGAACTCTGACACAAAGAAGGAGAACACTACCGTCATATCTCTCTCTCATGCACATCACCTGCCTTATATTTCACCTTATCAGGAACAACGAGCTCTACAATTTTTACTTTAGCCTCTTTCAGCATAGCTTTAAAACTTTTGTAGCGTTCTTCTATCGATTATTTTTCATCCAACATCGAATTATTTTGAGTTTCCATCACTATCATGAATTCGTCCATATGGGCAATCAAAGCCACTGATCCCTCTATTTTAGACTCATTATGACTGATCTCCACAACCCCTTCATCAAGATTTATTTCAGCTTTGAAAAGATTAACCTCTAACTTAGTCTTCACGCTAAGTAGTTCCCCAATTTTTTTTTGGAACTCCAAAGTATTTAACTTAAAAGTTTAAACTGCATCCTCTAGAGTCCCTATTTTGAGCCATTGCCTTTTTATTAATTTGCTTTATTCATTATGAGCCTCTTCTAACTCTTTCACTCTCATACAAGTGGTGTACCACAATCTTTCATATGTACGAGCATGCCCATCTGCCCCCTTATAGCAGCTCGTACATCCGTTATTTCCACCTCAAGTGTATTTATCTGAAATTGCAAATCTTTAACATTATCTTCTTCTCTCTTCAACACCACTAACAACTCTGTTAGTTCCACCTCCTATTGGGATCTTCATTCCGAAATGTCCAACTCCTTTTTTCTTGTAACTTCTCTTAGCCCCACCATTTTTCTCAGCTCAAAGGCTAGCTCAGCCTCCTTATCTTCTAGTTGTTCAGTCAAACGAGCTACTATGCTTTGCTCTTCCATTACTATCACCTCTATTTTCTCCCTTAAATCAGTAACACTTGTCAGTGCTTCATGTTGGCGATTTAGATCAGCGTTAAGTTTTTCATTTAAAACACGTAACACTTCACACTAGTTCTGAACCTCTGCCAGTTCACCCTGCAACAACAATCAACTTTCACGTACATACTGGTTTGCGTATTCAAACAGATTACATGTCATAGTTAACAAGTTTGCGCAATAACATAATATTTAAGTAATATCGATACATTACTCTATCTATATAACTTTATAGAGAACAGATTTCATTTATCATCAAAATAGTATACAAAGATCTAATGCATATGCAGGTTTGGTAAGAAACTGGACTACTCTACTTTCGCTTCTTCAAGCTATGAGAGGACTGCCCCCAATCTCTCATACTCTTTGATTTATCTACTTGAACGCCTAAAGGAGCTATAAAGGTCACCACCTCTTGCTGACGTTACTTTTGCCATGAGTGAGGTATCAGGCTCTCGACCTCCTCCTCCTCCTCTTCCGACAGATTTTATCTTGATTTAGGAACAAGTTTTTTAACAATCTTTTCCTCCTCATCTTTTGAAAACTATATATTTTTAGCATTTGTGTTCTCCACATCAAAATCCTTCCCACAATCTATTACATACTTCCTAAATTCGTTCTCTACCCTCGCCAGCTCCCCTCCATAAAACTCAATCACACTTTTTTTATAACGTTCATAGTCCGTTCGAGCTACGACTTTTGCTCATGACGGATACAAATGCTCCTTATGCGCCTTGTGCAGACGCTTGCGCGTCTCTTTTTACAATATACCTAACGCCCTCATATCACCTTCTACCTTATTTCTAACAGTTATTTCTTTTGACAATTGAGTTGCTAAAGACATTTTTTGCTCCATACTTTGCGTCAGCACATCTTGCAACTCCTTTATCTCACTCTCTAACTTCTGTTGAACCTCTATTTGCTATTTCCTTATCCTAAAACATACAATCCTCATTACTTTTCGGTTTTGCACAAAGTCAAGAGCATCAGATAACGGCCCTACATCACCTCATATAATAGAAACATCAGCTCGAGCCGAACATCTTTTTGCCTCTACACAATGACGATTACATGCTTCTTGAGCTATAAACATAACTCAAGCTGGATCAGGTACTAAACCTCTTTCCTTTAAAAGCTCAACATAAGCTTCTTTTAAGCCTCGCTCACTATCTACTTCGGCCTCAAAATACAGTGCCAAAGCTGCCAAAAGCTTTTGACACCTAACTTTGTCACTCCGGTCAGTAAAACAAGCCAGGTCTTTCGATTTACGTACTAATGACCCATCTCCTCTTCTTTTCTAAGAACTTCATCCCTTTCTATTTTTATCTTAGCATATCTACACTGAAGGTCATATAATTCTTTAAAGTTTTTTTGAATTTGACTTAAACGGCCTTCTTTCATATTCAGTTTTATTAAGTACCTGTTGAATATGAGCCACATAATCCCTCTCTCTACCCAACGATCTCTCTAGCTCATAAATAGTTTTCTCAACCGTTTTACCTCCTACACAGATTACAAACGTTTTGTTATCATGCAAACATTTAAACATGACACAATAAAAAGCATTTATCAAACTTATTAGTTTAAGGCCATACAGAGTACAATCCCATCCAGGTCAACAACAGAATAGCATAGTTCAAAACAAAATATCACATACTGATTAAAGATTCTTGCCAGTCTCTACCTCAGATTAAGGATCCACTTCACCAGCAGCCCGAACTTGTTCAAATTGAGAAGCATGTACATTGGCAATAACAACAGCATCTCCCACCACTTTGTCCTCTACATCTGAAGCAAAGACTATTTCCTTATATCTGCCAGTTCGACCCAGCTCTATATAAGCGTCAATCAACCCGAAAGTGTGATAAGATTGGACAAAATAGTTTATTTCTACCCGTAACTCGGTGCATGCTTGTGAGATAATCTCCTCATGCTCGGAAAGCTCTACATACCACACTTCAACAGCTTTTAAGTCTTCAACCCTACTCTTTTTCTCTATCTCGAGCTCCTCTTCGAACTCCTTCATTCGAACCATTTGAGTATCCAGCCTGTGAGTAAGCTCTTCAAACTCCTGGCTCTTTTACTTAATAAACTTCGTAGCCCCCTTCATCAACATCGCGAGCTGCCAATACAAACACACAAGTTCAGTACAACATATATTACATCATAACTACAGCAAATAAGGGATATTAATACATACCCAAAGAGTTTATTCTTAAAACATATCATCGAGCTGATACGGATTATCCCCCACCATCGTATAATTTTTTTACTTCATTTCTCTCATCTTGGCAGCAGCCTTGGCGCTAGTACGATCCTTTTCAGTGAACCCTTGTTCGCATCTAAAGGAGTGACCTCACTCACCACCTGGTCCTCTACTACATCTATAGCATAAGGTTTACCGACCTCTTTTTCTGGGGCCACCACCACAGTAGAAGACAAAGTTTTTGGTACTGGCTTTTTCAACATCCGAATCGGCTACTTCACATTCGTACTCTTCGACTCAGGTAGAGGAAGACTAATGAAATCAATTACAGAAAGATGGGCCTTCTTCTTCTCAGCCATAACTCGATTTTCCTGAGCTTATTAAACTTTATGCACTCTAGAGTCTACTCTCTTATCCATACGGATAGCTAATTCACCTAGTACTTACTTTAGCTCGACCTGTTCAAGAGCTACATAGTCGAACAAGCTGATGTTATCAGACAAAAATTTGGGATTGGGACCTGACAAATAAGAAACAAGAATATGGTTAGCAGTTTAAAGACAAACTTATGGTTGGTCAAAGTTGACAAATGTTACTTACTCAGATTAAAATACTTATTGTTCAGGACGAGCGCCGGTTCATCTGGAACCTGCATACAATTGCCCCCTACCCATACAAGGTGGTTGTTCATGTTAGAAATTAGGGTAGCTAATCCCAATCCCTCGCCCCAAGAACGATAATCAGAAACGCCAATTGAGAA
Organism: Kingdonia uniflora; assembly: GCA_014058105.1. NCBI lineage: Eukaryota > Viridiplantae > Streptophyta > Magnoliopsida > Ranunculales > Circaeasteraceae > Kingdonia > Kingdonia uniflora. The sequence continues at coordinate 22,677 of JACGCM010001992.1, forward strand.
ATTAAATGAAAAAATAAGAACAATCCACTATGATCAAACAGGTTACATGATCTCTCCAAGCATCTCAAGCTTTAATAGAGTCTCTCAAATTCTAGCCCACTGGAATTAAACTCACACAGAGAAAAGATTATCAAACAAAATAACCTAAGTCATCTTTATATACTAGAGGACTAATTACAAGTAGAACAGATCACGAGGCAAACTCAACGTCCTAGAATAACATTCAAGACAAACCTGTACATATCTCGTTCGAACGACTTTGACAATAAAAGGTCTCCAGCCCTAGAAAAAAATAACTCATTCGAACGACATCCAAGCTCGTTCGGACGACTGCTTTAATAACCAAGTTTCCAACAAGAAACTATAATCCCGTTCGAACGAAATTCATACTCGTTCGAACGACTTCGACAATTCCAGTTCTTCAACAATTCGAGTTCATCCTTAACAATCCCCCACTTGAAATCAAATCCCATAACCCATCTTCATATCTCTAAATGAATTGCTCGCACTACCCAGGCCTTCATTCATGAAGACCCACAAACAAAATTTCACAATCTTCAACAAATCTACCACTTAAAATTTAAAATGTAAGGTTCCCGTAAGTTCAGCCATCTTCAAAGTAACCATATTTGTAACCATGTCAAATAGAACTCTTCACGCCAAAAGCTATCGTACCACACAAAACCATGTGATAATGTATTTAAACATTTTTGAACCCAAAAAAAAATTAATAACATCCCCTTGCAAACTTTTAAAGCCGCACCGTACTTATGCCTTTGCAATCAATGATACAATTAACCATTGTCATCTTGATACCCAAGTAGCTTCGATATAACATCACAAAACTATAGCCCTTTCCACGTCACTAACGTACTCGGCGATCACAAGTGAACACAACCCTGCAAGCCAAACAAGAATCACTCTATAGCTATGAGCTCCAATCGAGTCTTCTTCGAATACATAATATTCATTATCAACGTCTCACAACTCCCACTTCATGAGAAAACTCTGGTCTCATGTAAACAATGATATACATTAGTAAAAATATCATAAATGAGTTTAAACATACCTCGATCTACACTCATATGGCATTCCATAGCCAAACAAATACGTGTATCAATCCCGTAGTAGCGACAAATGGTGTGTTACCACATAATACTCTAACAAGTCTCAATGTACCATGTCAATAGCAACTTTTGCTTCACGTTCTTCCTGTTCTACTATACCATATGCCAAGGATTAGCTAATCCACTGGTCCACCCCTTCATTAAAATAACCGTTCCCACGACTCTTCAATCTCACCTATGCTAAAACTTACATACGTAACTAGCATATCATCCATACTCAAACGGATGATTCACGAGTTCTTAAAAAACTCATAACATCAACAATAGTCTCTGTGGTGTTTCCAAAAGAAAAGCAATAATGATATAAACATATCCAATATCGAGCCCCATCATTTTGGTGTATATCTCGAATATGCATATGAAGCTCTTATATATGAGCCTTCATAATGCAATTTTACCTAATAACTATGTATCCATGTAGCCAACTTACATACCCATCATTAATATGATCAATCATGAAGAATTTTTCATTCAGTATCAGGAATAACTAAATTTGGAAAAATAAAGCCACCACAATACAAATAGCTTCACAATCGGTGAACCAAAACATCTTGATATAAACACGTATTTCTTCTTAAAAGTACTTTACCACAAGTTTCACCTTGAACCGCTTGAACAAACTTGTTCTCGTTTAACTTGTAAACCAACTTGTGAAGTAAAAAGTTTTTACCATCGGTAATAAGATTACATCTAATACCTAATATGATGATTGAGATCCAATCTCATCATCGTCCATGACAAGCTCCCACTTGCCCATGACCTCACCTTGTAAAGCCACCTTGTAGTCATCACCAATACCGGCTAGCCACAACCAATGTCAAAAGTAATGATAACGGGCCGCAAGTCTCGAAACCCTGGTTCTTCTTTTTATTACAATCGAAGGAGTATACGGCACTCGTTAAACTTTTTCAACCAATAATTTCAACACTATCTCTACAGAGATTTTTACATACTCATATGACCCCGATAAGTCCACTTATCCATGTCTTCGCAAAAGATATCATCATTGGATATCAAATTAATAAGTTGGATAATTTTCCGATTCTTCGTATCACAAGATCGATCACCAAAATCATCATAAACATATTCAATGAGCATTCACAAACTAGACATATAATCTAGTAATGATCTGCTACTAGAATAGACAAAAGAAGTATAAATGATTAACTCATTTTTCGTCCAAGTGATCTCTTCTAATAGTCTAAGATCCAATGCATACCAACATTCAATATCAACCGATGAAACTTCTGAATCCACCCAAAACTGCTTTGACAACTCGATGAAACATTTCATACATCGCGCCCATTCAGTAATCTCATGGACTACACTTTCAACCGTACTAAACTGTTGTAGTATTACTGGGATCTTCTTAAGCCCTTCAATCCCAATAGATGCTTTATCTGTAACAAACTCGTCATAGCAAAATTGATCACCATCACCGTTAGACCCAAGGCGCTTCAACATTGAACCCGTCTCAATCTTAACCAAAGTATTCCATCTAGTAAAGACATCAAACCAATCCGTTTCATTCTTCATGAAATGTACACCAAGCTCTCGTGTAGAATCACCAATAAAAACAACAAAAACATGAAATCCCTTGTTAGAACTAACTCTAGTCGGTTCCCATACATCTTCGTATAAGTGGTTCGATCCCATATTCCATTTTCTTCTCTTTCTAGGATACCCAACTTTATTTTACTTCCCCAAGACAACGTCTTTACAAAAGAATAAATCTATCGATTTTAACTTGTCAAGTATTGTCCTCGAGAACAATGCTTTCATCCAAATGCTCACGTGACCAAGTTTTTCATGCCATGCTCAAGAGACCACCATCGAAGTAACAACACTAATAATCTCATCATTAGCGTCACACGTCCCTAAGTACGCATTGGGTCTTTTATCCCAAGCCAAAATAGTAGCATCCTTCATGATCGCAAAAATATTATCGCCGAAGGTTAGCCAAAAGACCCAAGTCCGATAGTTGGCTTGAAAACATATTTCTAGTTATACTGGACACATTTTGCACCATGTCCGAACTTAACGAATTATCATTTGTTAATGCAATCCGAACATCTCCATTATCTACTATGTGATAATACTCATTATAGCTAGACAATTCACTTTTACCCGACGTAATTTCCAAAGGGGCATCCAAGCCTAACCTCGAGCTTTTACAAACACCATAAGACAACTAACATGACTTATCTCGAGTACCATGAATCACATTACATGGTTTATCCCGAATATCACAAGTCATATCACACAAATCATTAGAAATAAGATTTGAGGCACTATCATAATTTTTACCTTCCCCGAAGAAAGTCACCGAACGTCTCTTTACAGATCTTCTCTTCTTCGTCGATCTACAATCTTCCTTCTTATGGCCAACTATACTGTAATTCCAACAAATATCTTGTTGATTGTAATTTCATTTCTTTGTGCACCTTTTGCTTAAATTCTTAATATGTGAAACTCTTTTTCCTCTAACTTCAACATCCGAGTAATTACATGATGTTAACAACAAAGCTCCAATAAGTATTACGCGATAATCATCACCAAAGACTTCAACCACGTCGCTAAAAGTAACCCGCCCGCTTACGAGAATTTAAAACACTTATAACGCACTTCTGAGAATCTAAATCACTCGAAGTTGATTCAAACATCTTTGATAGTTTGTCCATCATCTCTAACACGGCACTCACTTTAGGCAATTTAGAAGAAATAGATTTGAGAGTGTTAAACAAACTTTACCTAGAACATCTCGATCTAGAAGCTCCCACTCCATACGATCCATATCGGCCGGCTTCGTCAAATTCCCTCCTAGAAGAAAATCACAATCCTTCGCATATAAAAAATCCTCTACTTACATCTTCCAAATCCCAAAGTTTAATCCATTGAATTCATCGATTTTTAATTTCTCCATATCGGCCATTGCTTTAATCACATAAGCCCTGGCCTTCACGCTGACACCAGTTGTTAGGAATTAGGGTAGCTAATCCTAATCCCTTGTCCCAAGAACGATAAACGAAAATACCAATTGAGAAATTAAACGGAAAACAAGAACACATCGATTTACCCGGAGGAGGGAAGTGGAAAACCCTTACGGATATAAAACCACTCCTCGCAAATAATCCACTATGATTAAACAGGTTATACGATCTCTCCAAGCTTCTCAAGCTTTAATGGAGTCTCTCAAATTCTAGCTCTCTAGAATTAAACTAAAATAGAGAAAAGATTATCAATCAAAATAACTTAAGTCCTCTTTATATACTAGAGGACTAATTATAAATAGAACGGATCTCGAGGCAAACTCAATGTCCTAGAATAACATTCAAGATAAACTTATGCATATCTCGTTCGAACGACTCTAAGCTCATTCGAACGACTTTGACGGTAAAAGGTCTCTAACCCTAGAAAATAACAACTCATTCGAACAGCATCCAAGTTCGTTCAAACGACTACTTCGATAACCAAGTTTCCAACGCGAAACTATAATCTCGTTCGAATGAAATCCATACTCGTTCGAATGACACCCATTTTCATTCGAACGACTTCGACAATTCCAGTTCTTCAATAATTCGAGTTTATCCTTAAGAGTTCCATGGTCTACCAGCAGACTCAAAGTCAAAGAACTTCAGCCTAGAAGAATCATTATACAGGCAACCACTATTACTACTTTTAGGGTCTGTTTGGGAATTTTTAAATTAGGGCCAGCCAAGAACGAACTAGGCTGGCCTATTCTGACTGAGTATAAACTCAAACCGGTTTAGTTTTCTACAGTATTTGGTTGGTACTCTTTATCGGTAGAAAAGTATTTTGCTCAAATAATCTTGAATACGTAATTAGAGAAGATAATGGTTCATATCAACTGCCACAAAATCTACAGTAAATTAGATTAGAGCTCTCCAAATTTAGGCTTCATGAATCACATCACGATAACTTCAAATATCTTCAACAAAATCGAATCACTATCTTTGGTAGAATTTCAATAGAGAGGAATCAAGAGATGAAGAGAGTATAATTTAAACGGTCTTAAATGTTCTGATGAATTCATTTCAGAACTGATGAGAGAGAGAGAGAGAGGCAGATTGATTGGATCTCCCTTAAATCCTAATTATAATGGGTTTCAAGTTTCAACTTCACTCATCACCATCATCAATCTAGAGAGAGAGTGTGTGTGAGTGGATGGAAGGAGATAATATATAAAGATCAAAGAGAGGTTTAGAGAAGGTCTGCCGTTTAATTTGGGGATAGATTTTTCTTGGTTCTTTCGTGGAACGTCAAATAGTTGCTTCATAATAAAACTAGTTTTTCGGACTTTCTTGGCCAACTTGGGTTACTAAAAAATCAATAAATATGGGTCCTACTAATTGCCAAATACGGGTTTCTAGCTTTGTTTCAGTTCTGAACTGAACTGGCCTTGTTTTAGCAAGTTTCCAAATAGCCCCTTGACAAATTTTAGTTTATAAAATTTTAAAACGTCGTCCGCTTCAAACTGCTTGACAGTCCCTTCCCTTTTCCACTTATCATTTAGTGTCTCGCACACCCTCATCATTTTATATATATTCCCATTTAATTGGTCAGGGTAGCACTGCAATACATTTATAACCCTCGTTTGAAAGAGGGTAAGAGGAATCCTAAGGCCATAAACGACTTGATTCAGATAACATAAAAACCCATCATTCGGGCCTGCTATACCCGCACCATTATAGTACAAAAATTTTACATCCTCACTAATAGCTTTCTCTCTTTTCAACTTATCCAGGCAGGGGACTTGGTAATATGCAGCTTCCTTCCCTTTCCCTGGTACATAGGTCCTAAACCATCGACCTTCTTCCATCATATAGTTTTCCCATTCTCCTTTTAACTTCTTTTTATACTATAGAAATTATTTACTATATTTACTCCTTCAGGGTATACGAAAAACAATTTATTTTTCACCTTTGTATCATTTTCCTCTATAACTCTATTTACTTCACTGGTTCCACCAACTTTTATACCTACAGTTACTTCAACCCTATCTACAGTATCTTTTATACTACTACACTCATCCTCCCTCCCAGACGATGATGCTTCTTCTGAACTAGACGATACTACAAATTTACTTATGGGCTTTATGTTTTTTGAACGCATATTGGAACTACAGATACATACAACCTTTCATAATTTTCTCTAAATCTATGATTAAACATCTACACAGATACATGTTATGCCATATACACAGTAGAAACAACCACACCCATACTTTTTACCCAATTAAAGCATTTATTTTCAAACTTTCCAAAATAATAGAGAGTCATTTTCAACTTTCCCTCTTCTTCTCCAAAAAAACATTTTTCTCTCTCTATAGTCTGTTCCCATACCCAAAGCTTGTGTAAAACAAAAAAATATAGACAATCACTCAATTCTTAACCCCTACATTCTCAACTTTGATATCCCCAAATCAATCTCATACAAAGGTGATGAACATGCAACATCATATACAGCTTACTAGAAAACACAATAAAAAACAGAAGAACAAGTCATTAACCTATACTAGAATAACCACAATCTTCTACTTTATCTGGACGTTTCACAAAGATTGACTGCTTTTATTGTTTATCCAACAATTTTTTATCACCAAATGAAGCCTTCCCTACCAAATCACACTTAAAGCCCAAACGCTTTTTCTCTCTGGAAATATGGATCACTCCATTTTTTTCTCTTTCTATCACTGTAGATAATTTATGAGGAAGAAAGAGACGAGTTTTTATACTATCCATCGGTTTATGAAATGACAAATTTTTTAGACACGTGTCAGTCACCCCTATTGTCTCTTTTAGACATATTATCATAGAAGTCATGATGATGCTCTTTTCGTCTCACAACATCATCATAACTTTTGTGATAGCGTCTATTGTCATCATGTTTGTCCCAACTTTCTGCCATTAAAAAATGTTGTCCCTCTTTCCCAAAGTAATTTACACAATTAATCACCTTGCTTTTATACTTACCAATATCGTACCATAATATACATTATTCCTAAAATAGCTTAATATTTAAATTCGAAATTATCTACACAGTTGTTAGAATGAGGCAACTGTAATCCATAATATCTGCCACCCAAACAGTTAACGAACACATTGATCTTATTTATTTCAATTCGCAAATTCAATCTGCCTTATTCTACAAATAACAAAAATAGAATACTACAAACAGATTACTTATTTATTTCGAGTTCTCAACATTCGAGCTTACAATCACATATAGTTACATTTAAAACAGCCTGGATGGTTCACCACACCGCATGGTATTATCTCCCCTCCTGCTGCTTTCTCATCTTCTTCAGCAAGGCTTATCCCGTGCGATTTCCTGAACAACTTCTTTGCGTAAAGTTGTATCTAGTAACAATACACGAAAAACATCACACCAGAAAAAATTGATCATATTTTGCCCGCCTACCTTCATCATCCAACCCGCCCAATTTCAACGGTCAATCGGGTAACACGACATCATAATGCAACAGACGGAAGTAACGTTCACAAAATTCTACCACTTTGATATTAAACCTACCTTCCACTGCATGAAGAACATGCTGAGAGCGCGTCCTCACCATGGCCACTTACAAGCATTCAACAACAAATTTTCCCTACAGAAGATACAAGACATAACAGTTAAGGATCATTACTTTATATAGACAACATGAAAATCCTTGGAAATCTAAATCGCCCCCCCCCCCCCCCCCCAATAGATTTGGAGGAAGGATATATTTTACAAGAACAAATTTTCGGAAACAAGAATATCAACAGAAGCCAGAGAATATTGTAACAGATCATACTTTCCATTTTATGAAATATCTCCTCGGATCTCATTCGCACAGATAGAGTTCGCATCAAAAAGTCAAGTTCCTTTAGCAGTAGCACCTATAGACAGATTCCATCTACTTACCTACAACAAGACGTCTTTTAGTCAGTCTAAAATACCAGCTCCTGAACATACAAATACCCTTAAAACCATACAATTATCATAGCCACCTGTTAACTCATATTCACCAAATGACCTCATTACATGCAGACTCCTCTACTTTTCAACAGACGTTTCCACTACCTTTACTAATATGCATACTAAATTAACTACAGTTCTATTCATTCAAAAATAATCCATCACAACTTGACGTTTCTCACACCAAAATATTTCCAGACTTCTATTCCTTCTCCCATTTTACTTCATCCGTAGTTTAAATTATTATGTCTCAATACCCAACACATCAGTTCGCACATAAAACTATACATATAAATTTAGAAGTTCGAGACACAACATAAAAATGACATAATGAAGATATTTTATTAGCTCGAATATTTCTTACAACTCATAGTACTTTACAGATAACAAGTCCTCCAGACAATTCCACATATCACTTTACAGATTACATTACATCAGTTCATAGTTTAAAACACTTCTCAATAGCCACCGAGGAAGAAGATGCAAAATTGAAGCAGGCTTCCAAACTCTAATCCCCTGCACGAATGGGCCAGGAAATCTAAGAACTGGAAATCAATGAAGGAGTTAAGGTACCGACGGAAGGATCTTCTTCACGATCAAAGGTTATGATTGTGCAGAAGAAAAATCTCCGTCATCACTGTCTCTTCCACCATAACCACCACCACCCAGCGTGACAAAGAAAATAAGAAGGGTCTTATATTTTATAGAACCCACTCACCTACAGGGTACCGACAGGACTCCCTCGGACAAACGCCTGCTGCTTCATATTCAGTTGTAATAGCTTCCTCCGCCAGCAGACGCAGCCCATTTCGGCGCTCTTCCTCTTATGTCAACAGATAATGGAAGTGCACCATTTAGTTAGTTATTCCCCGCTTCCATCACCTCTTCATATCTCATACCATGGTAGGTAGGACTCACTGGAATTGGTGTCGGAAGATTCAGAGCCCAAAATACCAGAGCCAAAATTCTTTAACATTTGCAAGAATCCTAGCTTCCTGAGATTGCCTTTTCATAGTTATCATCCTCTCAACAGACAAAAGTTTACTAGTTGCAGAAAGACAGTTAAAGAAAGAAAGATACATAAGAAAAGTTCAGGAGAAATACTTGGCTAATCACAACTGCAACCAACAAGTCAGAGTACTCTTTATACTACAACCAACATTAAAGACAACTTTTTAAATTTCCAAACCTCAGAAGAAATTCCCATACAACAATATTGACCAGAACTATTGGTTCTAAGAAATCCAACAACCACAAATAGATATTCATGAAGACGCATTTGAAATGATTCTCATGTATTAATTACAGTGTTAGTGAAGCTTCTCAACCAACACCACTGGCCCACAATGTTTCTTGTACTATTGACTGAGATGGAGTGATTGTAGTGGCTTATTCCGCATCTCGGACTCAAGCTCCATCTTTGACCATCATACGACCACTCGACCTCATCAACATACACGTGGCATAATGTATGACACATTACAATTATAGAGTTCTATCCATCACTTTCAACCTCTACATCAACAGTTCGAGTTAACAAGCGCACCGCCATCAATGAAGCCGTTACAAAATAGCTAGATCGGATCGTTACACAATCAGTTCAAAGATTATCAAATATATATATTGTAACGTCCATCATTAAAGATAATAATGATCGTCAAACGGTCATATTATAATACCAATAAATAAGACCAGAGAATTCCAGATGAGGGACGGATGAATGCTTACTCAACACTCTACTAAAATACTCAGAGTATCTCTTGTAATAGGTAGCAACTATCAATACCATTTCTCTTTCTAAATCCTCAAGAGAGGTCATGGTTTTTAACCTATTCAAAGGTTTTCCACGTTAAACTTTGTACTAGTATTCGTTCATTATTCATCTAGACACTCTGAATATCTTTAGTGTAAAAGCTAAGTTAGAGATACGAAATAGGCTATTACCAGAAGTGCAGACAAAAAAAAAAAAAAAAAATCTCAAATCTTCTCTAGCAAAAGGCCACCTACGTCTATCACGCCTGTGCATGCATGTCTGTGCGTTGTGTGAGTGTGGGGTTAAGGTAAGTACCATTTGAACTTATCAATACCATCAGTCATTTCCCATCGACATACTATTTCTTCATAGACAAGGCAAACAAAATTGAATGCCACAAAAACTCATCTTCTCGTCTATCTGTTACCTTAGCAAAGCTTCTATCCCTCACACCCCTCTCCTCCAATCTCTCACCTACCCTCTTCAAAGTCTTCATCATCATCAAACCGTCTCCTCTCTCCTCACCTCGGCTTCCATTCCTCCCAATTTTCAATCATCACCAGCAATTTTACAGTTAATGTTCTAGTAGTATTTTAACCGGTCCATTTATTTTTCAAGGGCTCGGTCAAAACACACATACCAAACCATTACAGGTACGAGAGATAGACGAGTGCATTTCGCGGGCAAATTAAACCCGCCGATTCGCGTACCTTACTTTCTTTCGATTTCCCTCTCCTCTCTCTCTCTCTCTGAATCGAAATCATTTCTAGGGTTTGAAATCATGAGAGCTCGAGTGATAGTTTTTCCAATCAAAGGTAGAACATGGTGTTTCACCAGATCAATTGAACCATCAATCCCCGAATCAGAATCTGCTCAAGCTTCTCCCACATTGAGAGACCTCTGGAGGAAAATCTCCTCTGATGGCAACCCAATGAACCAAAATGCTGAGCTCGTTGTCGATTTCGTCACCGATAAGGTACAATTTTCTTACACATTTTATGTGTTTGTGTAAATGGGGTGACTTTGTTTTGTGGTTTTTGTAGATGAATCGAGCTTGGGATGGATTGGGAAGCGCGCCCGATGGGAGTTTTAAGAATAAGATCTATGGGTAAGCTTTGGGTGATTTTTTTTGTCTATTGTGGGTTTAGAATTTTAGATATTGAATTTGTTGTTGGGTTTGGTGGTTTGGTGTGTGTAGTTTAGGATTACGTCTATTGGCTCAGGTTGAGCCATCAGAGCTTTTTCTGAAATCGATTTCTAAGGAGGTTACGAGTGTGGAGATTATATTTCCTATGAGGTTGGTTTTTGTTTCTTATATGTATGTTCTTCATTTGAAACATTTTGGTTTATTCCTTCATAACAATGTACATTTCATTCACTATTGTTCCTTGCAGTCCGCTTCATTTTCTTGCTTTATTGTGTCTTATGGCGAAAATAAAAACTACTGTATTGCAGCCAATGGGGAGAAATATAGATTTTTAGTATGGACTGATTTCCTCAAATTTTTAAAGGTAGGCTCGTATTATAAGATTTTGTTAGGATTCCGAGCCGCAGATACGGATTTTGTGTCGAAGGGGTCATTTACCAACCCTTTTGATAACCTTTCCTGGATTTTGGGTTTTTGAAGAGTTGCAAGGTTTTGGCAAGGTTGAAAGATTAGATGATAATCTCACTCTTGATAAAGCGCACTAAACAGCTGAGCTTAGTTGCGCGAGCTTGTGGCCCAATGCGGGGGCATCAAAGCTGTAAAAAAAAGGCGCACTAAACACGTACTTCACTTTGTTATTGAGGCTTCCCTTCCCTCAAACCCTGCCATATAATGGCATGTGAGATGCGGTTGGGTTATGTATCCGTGTGTTCGTTCTGCAAATCAAAACAATTTTTTATGTACCAATTGTGATAATCATTTCCACTCGATAATCTAAATATCTCACAATGTTTACACAAGTATAAGCAAATAGAAAAAGACGAGTCATTGCGTAAACATAAGCACACCATACTTTTGATTCAGTAGGTTGAGTGTGGTAGTGTGTACGAGCAGTGCAAAATGGTGTATGTGGTTGCGAAGAAAGCAAAGGAGGAAAGAAAAGACTGCGAAGAAAAATAGAGGATAGAACTGCTATGTATGAGGCTTCAGAGGAGAGTAGAAAAGAAGGAAGAAGAGAAGAGGATAACAATTATTAAGTACCATAATTGCCAGAGTAAGTTACAGTTTTGGAAGAGCATGAAAACTCCCCTTGTTTTTAGTATTTATTTGCCTCAAAAATAAATAGAGGGTGGCTTTAGTAATCATTTGGTTCGATCATGCAGTTTTTTGCCTCAAAAATGAAAGATGCTGGGCACTAATGGACTTAGCCACTTAGGAGAATGAACAAAGCCTGTAAAAGGATCTTGTGAAGATTAAGGGTGGAAATTGAAAGATTTTGGATAAGCATTTTGATCTTTAAGTTTGATAGGGATTTGCAGTCTCGGGAGATCTGGTGCCCTTACCTTACAGCTGTACTGTATTGAGGGAGATAATGAAGGATAGTGAAATATTAAGTTTGAATTTTTTGGTCTTAGGATAAGACGCAAAACAGCATATCGCCTGGTGAGCCTAAACATGTACTTTATACCTGATCCTCGTAGATGCTAGAAAAACCTTGTTATAATCTTGTAGGACTAGGTTGATAACCCTAACCCTTCTGATTCATATATATTGTGCATTTTCCTGGTGTTAGCTGGCACATACACTATTGAGGCACTATTTTGTTGGTGGCGCAAGTTAAGAATTGCCAGTAGGTAATTAATTCATTGCATGCTGTACTTTGATTTTTGGACATTTGGGGTATTTTTGGGGAAGATAAGTAATGGTAGATACAAACCCTCCCTTTAATCATTTTGAAGGTTAAGGCTCTTCTATCCACGATGCACAATGGATTTAGAGTGGGTTTTTTTTGACGAGTTAGTAGTGGGGTGACAAAGGAATCATACATATGTGATAGTTGGTCTAATGGTATGGATTATGCAGTGAGGCCATTTTAACCCGCTTCATTGCAGTGTTATCCTTTCTCGATGGGTGATTTGCCGTATACCTATCCACTTGGTGGCATGCTCAGGGAAATAGCTTTTGGAAACGCCGGCAATGTTCATTTTGTTGCGGTGAATCTCTGACCGAACTGTCAGAAATTTGCAAGCCGTGAGTGTACCACCGCAACGAGGAAGTGAAGGGTTATGCTAATGTTATCAATGACGTATAAATGAGTGGATGTCAAAGATGGAGGATCGGAAATTCAAACAAAAGAAGGTACATGGTTAGATCTGTTAGCGATTGCTAGACCAAGTGAGTGGCAGATTGTTCACATGACGGATAGTGATGGAAGATTTTCATTGAGCACCGATAACTCACCATTACTATCCGGAATGTGAACAATCTGTCATTTGGTCTAATATTCTCCGACTGATCTAACCATGTACTTTCTTTTGTTTGAATATCTTATCCTCTTTCTTTAGCACCCGTTATTTTATAGGCAAACTCATTTATACGTTCTTGATAATGTTCAACATACCCCTTCACTTCGGTGTTCCCAATAGTTTTTTCCCTGCTCCTGTCGTCTTTGCCAAGTAGATATGTATACGGCAAGTCACCCTTAGGGCATCTTAGCGGAAGATGCGTCAGACACTGATCTCTGGCGAGAATGATGAGTACAAGAATTGTTTGACATTGTAGATCCTAGTGTTTGCAGGGTTCCTCCAGAATTGTTGATTGAAAAGTTGAAGCTTTTGGGAGACCAGTCTTGTTAACTTTTGCTACATAGCTTCTTTAGGACATGTTTCTTGTTTAAAATGTCCCAGATTTCTTTCTTCTCATATAAAATATACTGTAGCAACAAAGTTCCCTCTAATCATATGCTTTATACCTGGATCAGTTTTCTCCATTCTCAGAAGCCAGTTGAATTTATCCTCCCAACCCTTCACCATTTTTGATATGTCCAGTTTCAGTTTCTGCAGAATGTTTGACCATATGTGATTTGGTAAGACACATTCAAAGAAGAGTTGAGACCTATTTTCCTTCCTTTCATCACAGAGTAAGCAATATGCATCATTCAAGACTTCAATCTTTGACCAAAAATAATCTAGTTTTCATTATGTTCTTTACTGCAAGCCAGGTAATAAAAAGTGTCTTGGCATGGAGTTTTTGTTTCATACAAGCTTATACCAGGGCACAACATTCTTGTGTGTTATTAGTTGTTCCCTTGCAGACTTAGTTGAAAACTTCCCTTTTTTATTTGGTATCCAAATAATAAGATCTTCAAAGTTATTTTGGCTCCCACGAGTCAGCCATTGTTAGACATATTGGAGACTTTGATAATAAACTCCAAGCCCTCTGTGCTCTTAATAGTAAAGATATTCTCTCGAAGATCCTGGTTGTCTCATTTTGTGCAGTCATCGAGAATATTTGGAAGAATATAAAAAACGGGATATTTATGAATGAGAGCAGGCCTAATCATATATAGTGCTAAGGAGGCTTACTCAGTCACTGAACTTAGACTTAGATTAAACCTCAAAAAGTGGAAGATACTCCAAGAAATAGAGCTGTATGTGATGCTTGGGAGCTGCATCCTGAGTACTAGTACAAAGTGGAATTGAAATGCACTGAGAAACTTCTCCTTTAGGAATGATTCTTTTCACACTCTAAGAGAAGGTTATAGGGAGTTAATACGAAATAGTGAAGGAGAATGCTTCACGGGTTTCAAGAGTATGGATGCACCAGTCAACATCATTTACCATAAGTTACAGGCTATTGAGTATGATCTGAGAGTGCACAATGAAAGTCATTGTTGCCACAGACTCATTGTCCATGGTTTACCTCATCAAGAATAGGAAGAGGTCCCCTTGGAGATTTTACAGGCTGATAAGCTCGGTATTCGCTTTGCTTTCGGAGTTTTTTGATCTAAGATTGCAAGGTTTGGCAGAGTGGAAGGTTAGATGATAATCTCACTCTTTATAAAGCGCATGAAAGACGTACTTCATCTTTTTTACTTGAGGGTTCCCTCAAACCTAACCATATAATGCACACACAAAAGAGTTCTGGGGTTACATCCTGTATTGTTAGACATATTGGAGACTTTGATAATGAACTTCAAGCTCTATGTGCTCTTAGTAGGAAAGATCTTCTCTCCAAGATCCTGTTTATCTCATTTTGCTAGATCAACAATATTTGTTTTCTGAGTTTTTTGGTATAACCCATGTTTTAGCTGATCATTTTGGTATTAGCGAGAGTATCTCCTCCCCCCCAACACACACATACACACTAAAAAAAAACACCTATCATTCTTTATTCATTCATACAGGTCCTGGGGTCTGCCTTAACCCCAGGTTTTACCTAAGCAAATCAAAACACTTTGTTATGTATAACAAACATTCCAAACAAACAATCTAAGTATCA
Source organism: Kingdonia uniflora (assembly GCA_014058105.1). Classification (NCBI taxonomy): domain Eukaryota; kingdom Viridiplantae; phylum Streptophyta; class Magnoliopsida; order Ranunculales; family Circaeasteraceae; genus Kingdonia; species Kingdonia uniflora. The sequence continues at coordinate 37,966 of JACGCM010001992.1, forward strand.
CCAAAATATTTACATAAATACATGCAAATATGGAAGGACGAGTCATTGCACAAACATAGGCAACACCGTAAATTTGATTCAGTAAGTTGAGTGTGATATTATGTATGAACAGTATAAAATCAAACATGTGCTTGTGAAAAAAAGCAAAGGAGGAAAAAAAACTACGAAGAAAAATGGAAGAAAGAACTGCGGTGAGTGGTGCTTCAAAAGAAAGTAGATAAGAAGGGAGAAGAGAAGAGGATATCAGTACTTAAGTATCATTTTGCAGACCAGGAAGAACAGGAGCCAAACAAAACTTTTTTAAGGTGGTATATGTGCCAAAACCAATAAAGGGTGCCTTTAAGTATCATTTGGTTAAATGGGGAAGTTTTTCGTTCCAAAAGTAAAGGGTGTTAGGCATTTATTGACTATGGAGACAACTTTTACAAAGAAATGGTTGTGAGGATTTAGGGCTTTGGAGCCTAGGGAGATCCGGATCCCTTACTGCTACTGTATTGGGGGAGATTATGAAAGATAGTAAATAATTTAGTTTGGACCTTTTGGTCTTAGACTCATAGTATAGTCAGGTAACCTAAAGGTTCGTTAAACCGCTAAGGTTTACATATCGCCTGATGCCCCTACACAAGCGTTTTACATGATAAAAACAATAGTGTAGATGCTCTTAATTTGATTTAATTTGATCTCTCTATCTAGGGTTTCACGAGTTTTCCCCAAAACTCGCAAATCTCTCTAATCTCTCTCACACAAAGAATCACAACTAACTGTCACTGGAGATGATCTCCTAAATTAAGTAAGACAAAAACAAAAGAAATGGTAGTTCCTACGCGCCTGTAGGTGACGTGCGTAGTAACCACGACTTACGTAGACGACCCACGATCTATCACCACCCCTGACCTTCGTAGTGTAGGACTAGGTTGATTACTGTATCCTTTGGGTTCTAGGGTATTGTTGTGCATTTTCCAGGTGTTAGCTGGTATGAACACTAGTGGGATACTATTCCGTTGGTTGCTTAACTTAGGAAGTTCCAGGTGGTATTGCTTCACCGAATACTACTTTGATTTTGTTGTCATATGGGGTAATAAAAGGTACAAAGCATTCTTTGAACTTCTCGAAAGTTAAGGCTCTTCTACCCCTGCCGTACAATGGATTCAGAGCAGGCTTTCTTTGAAGAGCTAGTAGCAAGGTGGCAGGCGAATTACAGATTTATGTAGGTGTAATAATTTGGATCGTAAGACGAGCCCATTTTAACCTGGTTCTTTGCAGTTTTATTCATTCTTCATGGCAGATGTTGTCAATGCTTTTTGTTTTGGGTATTTTTTGTAGTTTGGATCCTTTTTCATTCTCTTTTAGAGACTAGGCCTAACACATATTTTCATTTATAGTAGAGACACTCTTTACGGATGTTCGACTAAGAACAAGTATTTGGGCATATGGAAGATTTTGGGCCTCAATCATGCAATGCAGTCTGGGAATAATGGGGTCTGGAATATGGAGGCCTGCTTTGAAACTTATTAAGAAACACTAGAGTACAGGTCAAAGAGGAGAGGTAGGATTTTGAAATCATGTGGGTTAGACCACTTATTTTGATCATTCGTTTAGGAATTGCTAATGTCTTTCCTTAAATAAATCTTTTAGTGTAGCAGTCTGGGACAATGCCACAAGAAGCAGAGGTCTTGAGATTGACTTGCCACCAGTGGGGGCGACTTGCCAGGATACCCGACTTACCTGGCATATGCATACGTGGGGGTCTCACTTGCCCGTGGGATTAGCCTGGTAATGGTGAATGGTGATGAATTATGAATCCATTTCACTCTGGTCAGCAAAAAAGTAATAATTGAGTTTCTGAAAACTATTATGCAGTTCAAAATCAGAGTACAGTTTAATAATCTGTGTCATGCAAGTTAAGTGATTTATTGTTGAAGAAGAGTTTTCTACCAGTGCTTGAATACCCAATGAAGTGATGTCTTCAAACTTAGCAACTCTCTGGCTGTGTATAACTTCTATTTTTGAAAAGTCGTGAAATTTCTCTTAAAGGTTCTGATGATTGGTATTTTCTCTTTGTAAAAGGAAAGAGAAAATCTTAATATAATCTCTACCTAAATGCATGTGTTTTATACTGTCTATGTTAAGTATTTGTAAGTATATAACCTTGTATTTGCCTTGTACTTGTTTTTACATCAATAGCATTTACACTTATCGAAAAAACAACTTATGATCGATTAGTTCTTCTAAAATATTTGCAGCTTAAATCAATGTCTTGTACGCCGAAGATTACGACATATTGCTACAAGGTAACATTTTGTTTTGCTAGGATTAGGGGACATATTTACTTAACTTATTACATCCTCCAAATTACCGCAACTATTGTAAGGTAATGAATAGTTTGGAATCATATAAGTTGTCATAAATTGTAACTTAGGGACAATTATTGAAATTAGTAATTAGTCTTGACATTTTGAACGAGGACATTGTCTTCTTCGACTTAGAAAGTTTGTACATAATATACAGCACTACAAAGTTAATTAGGTGGCTATCATAAAGTAAGAGGTGTTAGAGGACTGATGAATCTAATACTAGCATTTGATAAGCTAGAAAAAGACGGCAGTCGCAGAGCTAAAGAAATGAGGGTAAAATCAGTGTTAAGGAGTGTGCTGCTACAGGTATAATTTATGTTCGGAGACTGGGATCTTCTGGCTTTACTAAATTCCGTTTCTTTTATTTAAATTTTGTAAAAAGCAATCAATTTTAACAATTTGATTAAAGAAATTTCTTCGTACAACATAAAAAATGTATATTATGAAAATAACTACATAGTTATTTAGGTGGGCAATTAGAAGATAAAGGATGTTACATGGCTGACGAATCTACATTGGATAAGCAAGAGAAGAGAGATTGCAGAGCTAGGGAGCATGCTGATATAGGTTATAATGGATGGGATAAACTAGCTTTGATGTTTTATTGAACCTCAATCATTCTTTGCCCACACTTTTCCAGATAGATGAAAAATAGAGTGTTTGTCCATGATATTCAAACCTCAAAAATATAGTTAAACTACTTTTTTCGATTTATAGTCAATGTCATTATTTTCATGCCAAAAATAATTCCTTACCTTGTAAATGTAAATCTTAAAACTGTTATAATATGATTAACCTATCTGTAAACAAACTGGAGAATGAAGTATTTTTGCTTCGCTTAATTTATGTGGTGCCTATTGAGTATGTGTATATGTATTATGTATCCAGGAAAGGGCTTATAAACCATTGTGGGTGCTTTAAAAACTTGATATAATTTTAGATTTGCACAAAAGTGCACCTAATTAACCGTTCCTGAGAAATTTATGTTTTCTTGACATAGAAAGTGGGAGTCACTATTATCTTTAGTTGTAATTTATGTGTAGTGCATCTTTCTCTGAAAACAAATTACTACATTATATGGTTTCAGGGGAACTATAATTCACAGGAGATACTTTTATGGTTCAGCTTCTTTGCTTCCATTTACTGCCGCTTTCGCTGTAAGTACAATTTCCTTCAGTTTACAACTATGATGGATGTGCTAAAATTGATGGAAGAGGTCTTAATTTCTGTAGCAGTTCTTATTGGCTTGTTTCTTCTGTCAATCGTATAGGTTCTACCTCTGCCTAACATTCCTTTCTTTTGGGTTTTATTCCGCACGTATTCTAACTGGAGAGCTCTCCAGGTTGGTCAAACGTTTAGTAGATATATTAGATTGTGCTACAAGCATATCATCAGTGCAGAGTGATGATATTGCAGTCATGTAATAGAGATATCACCACTATGATTTTGCTACTTACGTCATTAATCTGTCTTACATTTTTCATTGTTACTGTTATTAGGGAAGTGAGAGGCTTTTTCTACTAATCTCCGATTCTTCTAGAAGTTCAAACTCGGACAATGAGGAAGGAAGAGTAACTGATCATGACAGGCTTGAAAGTTCCGACTATGTACCTCTCAACTCACCTGGTCCTCCAGGGGTAAGCATTCTCCTTCAAGTAATTTCTACACTTTGTAATACTGTGATGATTGCTTTGAGTTCCCGTAGATACCTTGACATATTGTGGCAGATTCAGAAATTTAAGTGTCCGATATTATGTCACTGGTATATCCATTCTCATATTTGGTTGTAAAAATTAATGAAATTGTTTGTGCTTAATAATAGACATCCATTTTGTCTTGAATACTGGGTTTATAGGTGCTTCTATGTTATAGGTTTTGCAGCCTTCGGAGGGGCTCGAGGAATTTCTTCATGACCGTGAGGAAGGTCTCAGCGAGGTTACCATCTCTAATATATGCAAAACTTTTCATTTGGATACCATGGCTGTTTTGAAGTATCGGGATTTAATGTAATGAATTTTCCTTACGTAAAATTTTTGGCATTCGAAGTTTTCAAGAGCTGAGAAGATTCTTTATAAAAAAATATTTCATTTTCACGTACATTTGCCATCTAATAAAACAAGGATCTATCACGGTGAAACTCTTTGGGGTTTATATATTAGTCCAAAATTAATATCGAATAACATTAAATTCCTTGACATCTAAACCTCTAAACATGCTTGGCAAAATGTCATACACTTGTACATGTGAGAAACATGTTAACGACCCAAATACGCGATGCTCACTTAGTGCGTAATCCTTGGGTGAACCTTCCTTCTAACATTGCAGTTATACTCATTTATGCTACTGATGCATCCAAATTTCCTCTTCAACTGCTTCCAAACACTGCTCTTTCCATTATCTTTCCCTATCTGTCTCCTCATCTTAGAACACTCTTTCTCCAGCAACATAACCCTAGAATCCATCTTCTCCATCTCTACCTTCACCTCTTCACCGCTCGTCACCACGGTGTCTTCCTTCCGCGACCCACTCTCTGAATCCTCAACCCTGCTCACGATTGCCTCTCGTAAATGCAGTTGTCCAATGAATAAAGCTTGGACCGTCACTCGCAGTGGCAGCCGGTTGTTCTGTGCAGCATGTGTACAGGCTTCAGGCGACATATTCTGGAAATCCAAAATTTGACAGACTTCCTCCTTTTCAGACTCTGTCAGGTATCCGTGTTTGTCCAAGTAAATATCAATGGCGTGGTATATCCCGTCTAAGCTTCGGTTGGTTCCATACGAGGTCGAAACTGACAGGTTCCCTAGTTTAATGAATCTATCCTTTTTCAGATCATTTTCTGTTGCAACTTTCGCTAAGAATTCTTCTATCAACTTTGCAACCCTAACTAGTCCTGAATCGTCGCCTGAAGTGTAATTTGTTATGTACGTCCTCAAAATCCTCTCGACGCATTCGATATCGTATTGAAGTTCTCTTGCGTAACCTTGAGAAGGAATCAAGAGATCATCAATGCTGGCTTCATTTAACTGTTTTCCTATCCTGATCTCGAGCCCATGTCTGCAGTCTGGCGCTGCTTGCAAAGCCATCGCAGACTGAAGCATCTCGAACAATAATTTGCAGGGAAGTAATCCAATCTCATTAGGCAAGAGTTTCTCGACTGTTTCAATGACATCTCTCTGGTAACTCTTCTTTGAAACCAATGCATGTCCGTCCCCTCCAACCCCAATCCACGTACGACGAGTGTATCGGAGAAGAGACCCGGCAATGTACCCGTTTGGCAATCCAGCTTCAATCATATTCGTGATAACAAGCTCGTAAAGCGGTAGAGTTAACGTAGTTACATCTCCCGAGTGTTGTCTGTCATGAACAAAAAGTCTCCTCCTCGCATTTGGCATGTACTTATTATTGCTGCTGTCATCAATGCCAATTGGGTCTCCGAGGAGGCGGGGTTGGAGGTTGGCCTTTTGAACGAGGGAATCCAAGCAGGCTTCGTGCAAGCGAGAACTTGCAATGGGTTGTGAGATTTGATCTGTAGTTTGGAGGGCTTTTATGGTTTCATCCCAAGATGATAACACTTTGAACTGAAGGAAGTTTAAAGTTGTGTCTAAGAGGTTATTGGGACTATGTTCTTCGGTCATCTCGAGATAGCAAGCGAGGCATATGAGGGGAATGACATTCTCTGCTGATAGGTTTAGGTCGTGTCCGTGGAAGAACATCATTGCGTGTTCGAAGGTTTTTGCATCTCCGGGAATGTGTGGGAGAGAATAAGGCAGCTGCTCTTCGTTTTGGTTTTCCTCCAGCATGATCGCAAGTTTCTTCGATTTTGCAATCAGACATTTCTATACACAAAAGGAAAATATAATGAAACAAGGTTACAATATAGATATTTAAAACTTGATTATTCTCGACCGAAGGTGAAAATTTGCAAGACCAATACTTTCAATTATGGCCATGCTTGGTTTGCCCACGAATTTGCAGGTTCGTATCAAGGTCAAGTCATTTGCATATAACCAGAAAAACATATTTTACGATAAACAGTGAGTAGGGCTATAACTTATAAGTATAACAATGCCTCTTTTCTTAATATCAATGAAACAATGCTTTTGACAAACAATTTGAACTTGATTTCAAACTTTTGTTTTCACTCAAACTCAAACCCTGCTTGGTACACCCGTAAAATCTAGCTAAATGGGTTTGCTGTTGATGTAATATGCATATAATTTCAAAAGTTGCAGTCACAAATTGTTACGGGCTTCAACATACCGAACAAGGTGTAAATAATTAAGGAAAAAAAAAAGTTCTTAATTACTCTTTTAAACCAGTAAAGTTTGCCATGAACATGGAACTGGACATCTGATTGAATTGTAGACCTTGAATACCTGAAAACAAAGATGTTCAAAGTTAAAGAGACAGAGACAATAATAATAATAGTGTTAAAAGTTATATATATATATGAGATAGAGAGCAGGTGTTTACCAAGAGGCCATTTTTGTTTCCTCTTTGGGGATAATGGTGTAGGGCGAGTTTGTTCTGTGAAGTGTTGAAATGAGAAAATGGAGGGTTGCTTTGTTGTTTGAAAATTTGATTTACCTCTCTACTTGGTTTTGGTTACCGTTTTGAAATATTTTAGTTTGACTAGGCTTAGGAAAACAAACTACCCCAACTTGAGGAGAATATTAAGCTAGAGGTAGAAGATTTTGTGGAGTGTGAATTTGCTGACAATATATCTTCTCACTTGTCAAATAGAAAAAATGACACGTGGATTTTCTTAGCTGAAAAATTCTCTCTTCTCTGCCCGAGATTTTCCTGGCAGCCTATTTGGCATTGTATTACCACTACCACAACCTATTTGGCATTGCATTACCACTACCTTAAGAGCATCATCCACAACAGCTAGGTGGATTCTGACGTGGCAGGGTGAATTCACAATCCACCCTCAAATCCACCCCAAATCCCCCTGTAACTAGGCGAATTGCTTACGTGTCATACACAAAATTCACCCTGAAGGTGGATTTGGGGTGAATTCACGCCGCGCGGTTTGGAAGGGCGCGTAGCCATTGCGCGCGGTTTAGAAGGGCGCATATATACATAGCCTTTAAGATTATAATACGTGGCTCCCATCCAGTGGCTCTCATTGTGCGTAGTTCTGAAGTGCGCATAGACTCAAGGGACAAGATTAAAACAAGTGGACGGCTGAGATTGCAAGAATTTTAAACGGCTAGTTTTGCCGCGTGGTTCAGAAATGCACGGCAAAAGCCTGCATGAAAAATATCCTTGGTTCCCCATTATTTCACCTTGGTTTTTCCCTAATCAAACTTCTTCAACAAGATGCTCAACGGCTATAAACGGCTAGTTTTTTTTCTCTATTTATAAACCTCATTCATCTTCTACTCTCTTCTACAATCAACTCATTCATCTTATATCTCAAAACTCAACTTTCTTCATTTTTTATCAATTGTGCCGAATCATGTTTGACGAAATCATTATTGACCTACTCAGGCCTGACACATCAGTCTCATCTTGGGAGTTATCGTCTTCATCATCGTCCAGTGACGAAGAGCTATTCCGACGTCAAATTGAGTTATTGCACGAGTATAGCAAGATTATGATTGAGATGGGAGAAGCAGAAGAAAAAGAACAAGAGGCGACATCATCACGGAGGCGGGGAGGTAGTAGAAGGGGGATGATTGACAAGCGGAAAAACCGTGAGCATAAATTGGGGGAGATTAGCTTTAACCGGGATTACTTTGATGGCAACCCAAGATTCAAAGGTATCTCATTTTGTCGTCGATTTCGTATAAGCTAAGGTGTGTATCAACGTATTTATGATCAAATACTTTCTTCGAACCCCTATTTTATTTGAAGAAAAAATGTCGCTAAGACTATGGGCTTATCATCGCACCAAAAGATAGCGTGCGCACTTCGCATGTTATGTTACAGTACGAGCGCAGACGCCCAGGAAGAATACCTTCTGATTGGGGAGTCTAGGATTATTTTGTACTTGAAAGAATTTTGTAAAACTATTATAACACAATTCAAAGCTCAATACCTTAGATCTCCCAATGAAGATGATACATTACACTTGTTTGAAGTGAATGGATCGCGAGGCTTCCCGTGGATGTTAGGTAGTTTAGATTGTATGCATTTGAAATATAAGAATTGTCCTACCGGGTGGGCAGGACAATATACCGGGTATAAGAAAATCCCGACGGTGATTTAAGAAGCGGTTGCATCCCAAGATCTTTGGATATGGCACGCATTCTTTGGGGTGCCCAGTTCTAACAACGACGTGAACGTCTTGCATTAAGGGTGGCTTTTCAACAACTTGTCTAATGGAGTTACACCGCCATGCAATTATAATATAGGCACGGTACCACACACTATGGGGTATTACTTAGCGGATGGAGTCTATCCAAAATGGCAAACACTTGTTCAAACCATAATAAATTCATCCAATGATACCGAAAGACATTTTTCGAAGATGCAAGAAGCATGCCGGAAAGACGTAGAGCGCGCTTTTGGGGTATTACAAGCTAGGCTTCAAATATTAGCACACGGTGAGCAATTTTGGAAACCTAGTGATTTAGGAAAAGTTATGTACGCATGTATAATCTTGCATAATATGATCGTCGAAGATACGTCATACTTACATCCAACAAATAAACATTGATCCCGAGTTTAGAAAATCCGTGGATACTTGGAAGGATGACTTAAATCCAAGACACGCGATCAACACTACGACAGAGTACATCCAGAAGGTTCGTGAAATTAGAAATGAAGGAACTCATTTTCAATTACGAGATGAACTTATCGCGCATTTGTGGAGTCAAAAAGGGGCAGAGTAATTGTAGTCTTCATCATTATTTATTTATTTTCTAAAGTAATGTATTTTGTTTCTAAGTTTAATGTTGAAGTTGTAATGTATTTTGTTTCCAAGTCTTCATCATTGTAACACTTTAAGGAAACATAGTTTACTGCTTCTACTTTTTGATTTTGCATCAATTTTAAGGATTACGAACCATTAATAAAAATTTAATTAAAATAATAAAATTACATAGATCTTAATAACTAATATTAATGCTAAGGATTACATCAATCTTCATCACTAGAAATGTCGTCATCACTTGTACACTGCTCCTTCAACTTCTTCGAATATTCTTTAATATGCTTCTTCATCCAATGCCTTTGTGCTAGCAGTAGGCTACTTGGGTTCGTTGTCATCTCTTTAAACATATGCGCGTCGTCGAAGGCTTTTTTCGAGTTAGCTCCGCTCCACGCCTCCTTTGAATCTCAGCCTCTCTAGCCAACTTTAGTTCCTCTCGTGCTCTAGCTTTAGCTTCCTTTTCCTCTTTCTTCTGCTCGTCTCTCTGATTCCATGACTTCATCATGTTGGATGTTGTCTCAAGCATTCTCTTCCCCCAAAAACCTATACTTGACTTTGCCGCTTCTTTTGCCTTATATTTTTTTTGGCCGTCCGGTCGTACATCCCCACAAGAATATAGTGGTGCATCTACGTTGATAGAATCATCCAAAATTGCGATATTTGGAGTGTCGGATGTAGGTTTTTCAGGATCGGTATTGGTAAAGTTACCTTGGCTATAGTTAAAATTTGACTTCCTAGCGATGTTGCGGCCGGGATGGCCGATGTGATGAATTTGTGACTATTTTGGGCAGGTTTCCAAAACTTTGTACGCTTCCCCAAGTGTAAATGGTTTGCATTGTAGTTGAAAAAATATATCGAATGCCATATGTTCCTAGAAATCAAGTTAGAAAATTCTTTAGAGTATGATTCACCTTTAAACATTAATGAAATGAGAAAAATAAATGAAATACTTACGAAGTCATCCATTCTAATACTGGTATGATATCGGCTCTCAAGGTCTTGAATGATACCTCTAAAAATTGAACATTCCTCATTGAGTCGCCCCTTATACGCACAATTGACACCGTTGTATGATCGCCACATCGATTGGTTAACATAGAAGGAGTTGAATTGATCACGCATCTTGAACCAAAATGTAACTGATTTTTGGTTGTTCGTGGTAGCGAGGTTTTGAGACACTTGGGACCAAGCGCGTGCAAGATTCACGAAGTCATCGGACTACCAATTTTTAGAGTTGGAGTATTACTCTTTGTCGTCATGAACTTCCTCTGAAATCTCAAGTTCATCCTCAACTATAATAGGTGTCGATGTCGTCTTTCTTTTAGACTTTGCCTTCCCACGCGTATTACTTCTCATGAGAAGCGGATTGAGTTCCTTAGCCTCAGCTACATCCTCAACTATAATAGGTATCGATGCCGTCTATCTTGTAGACTTTGCCTTCCCATGCGTATTACTTCTCGTAAGAACTGGATTGAGTTCCTTGGAGATAACCGGAGAGACAACCGGAGATGCAACCGACGATGTATTAAGATTTAAATCATTTAAACCCTATATACCCTCCATCAGCGTGGTACTCAAACTTCCACCGGCGAAACAAGTTTGAGATGAATAATATGGATTTCCCGGTTGAGAGGTTCGAGCCCGTATACCTATCAAATTGAGGGTAATATCCTTTGTTTAGGTAATAAGGGTAATATCCATGGGTTTGTGTTTGAAATTGTTTGTCGGGTGGCGGGAATAGTTGGCGAACATGGTGATTTCGACCATGGGAAGTGTTAGGCATTTGCGATGGATCAATTGTGCCGAATTGATGATGAAAGACGTTTCCTTGTTAGTTCGTATTGGAGGATTGAGAGTGGTTTTGAGAATTAGATTGAGAGCTTGAGAAAGACATAGTGGTTTTGTTTGTAAGGTAAGGAGGGAGGAGAGTGTAGAAGATTAGAAGGGAGGAGAGTGTAGGAGATGAATGAGATTTATATATGAAAAAAACTAGCCGTTAATATGGCCGTTAACATGTGTCCAAAAAAAACTAGCCGTTAACAAGTGTCCAAAATAAAATATAGCCGTTAATATGGTCGTTGAGTAACTTGTACAACAAGTTTCCAAAAAAGAAAGCTAACTGCTAATATGGCCGTTGAGTAACTTGTACAACAAGTTTCTATAAAAAACTAGCCGTTAATATGATCGTTGAGTAACTTGTATAACAAGTTTCCATAAAAAAGTACTAGCCTAAGGTTTAACATACTGAAATATTGGTTTGGCGCCTCCAATAAGAGTGAGGTCAACCAGACTAGGCACTTCTCACTTCACTTCAGTCTCATATTAATCAAGCAATATTAATACTAGTCGCTGATGATTGAGTAACTTGGACAACAAGTTTCCAAAACATAAATCTTAAAAAAGAAAATAATAATAAAACTCTGAATAAAAGATAATTTAAACAATATTAATACACAACATAGTTTAAACAAAACATAAATAAAAGTTCTAAATAAAATATAGCCTAACTGGGACGACCTCTCTTCGTTTAGCGGGCGCGTCTGCCACGTGCGAGACTCTCATCATAAGTACATTGCACAACCGGCTCTGTCTGGTAGAAAATTAACATCTCAGCTAGTCTCTCGAAGGTCTCTCGGATGATCTCATCCCTCCACCTCAGCTGTTCCTTTAACTTGGTCGTACAATCAACGTATTACCTCGAGTCTTCATATACCGCATAGCGTAATCCTGGGTTTTGATGCCACAACTCATCCGTACTATACGTAGGTGGACACGGGTATGGTACCTGCATCACCAGGATCGGTATCCGTCTACGTTGATCGTTAGGTCACGCCACATCCATAAACCATCCCATATCATGTGGATCGCCGGTCGCCTGAACACCATAGTCTTACACCTGTGAAGACGTAGCTAAACTCAACGTAGGTGGCAAGTGTACATCTAGCCTCACTAGATCACGCCCGATCAACCAAATATTTTCTGTCATCTTTACTAAACAATAACCGACCTTAGGATTTGGATGAACGCTACGCCAATATGTCTTGTAATCTACGTCGGGAACAAGATAATCGCGACCATCGTAGAAGTCCACATCCTTCAGACTCTGATATAACTCTCGATCGTACCTTGGGGAATTTTATAATCTCTTGAGGGGGGTCATAGAGCACACTATCACGCCCGATCATTTGACGCATACACCGGCCTTCTAAATACCAAAGCGTACCGTGGACGTATGGGACTGACACCAATGGAACCCTCTGGGTGCTCAGCGCTGAAGCAACTCTTATCTCTGGACGGATCAATTTCCTAGACCTGTGTCATGGTTGCCAATCTATGTTGGTTATGTCCTTCCATTCTATCATATCTCTGATCACAACAAAAGAGTAATGGATTTTAGACCCCGTACTCACCCTTTCATCTCTCCACCCAAAAATACGAGGATAACTATGGTTAAAGTTCTGTACTTAACTAGATGCATTCCAACCCGACAGTACTCAAAGAATCAGAACTCCAATACCGCATAGAATCTGGTGATCAATTTCTTCACCTTCCTGTCCCTCAGAACTGAGACTTCATCAAGCCCCCGATACAAAGCCGCCATAATCGGCGTACCCCAGTCAAAACCCGACGTACCAATAATATTGTAGTCTGTCAAGGCTGTATGATAAACCGCCCGAAGGGATGGACACCATTTGAGAAGAAGAGATTACCTATCATATAGGCAATAAATGCCCGTGCATAAACGATATCCATTTATGAGTCGTAATTGTGGAGACGTGGATTCAAAGGCTCTTTTCATTTTTTTAAATAGGAGAGAGTGATGCTACCGTGACTCATGTCAAAGCTTGTGATTCCCGAGAACATCTTTTTTGCTTCCTCTAACTTGGAGTACCTCTCGTCGTACGGGAGTTTACGACCCCTCCCAAAAGATATGCCCGTTAGCATGATAAAGTCTAAAGGTATGGGTAGAAGGCCACCACCACTCCACGAGAGTATGAATGAGACGGTTATCTGAGTTTCCCGCATTAATCAGGCAAAACTCCACAAAACCCATATCGTTGACCCACTTCTTCAACGTCGGGTACACGGCAATCCATCGGTACCGCTTCAGTACCTTATCCAATGATCCCCTACACTATAATTCATCTTGGTTCTAATAAAAAAAGTACATTAACATGTTAGAAGTTTATTCGGGCATTTTATCAAACACATTGCAATATACGTTAATAATACATAAAATTTGCATAAAACTTATCGGTATTTCCTCCGATCCAACAGAAATATAAACCCAGCCGTCCGGGAGGATATCTACTCAGTTCAACTCATCGTACGATGGGGTGGGATCGATGTCATCCGTCAATTGATCCGGCCAAACATTTGTTACATCGGTGTTCCCCCTTCGTTTTACTTTCGCGTTAGAGTTACGTGTAGTTTTGGAAGCATTTTTCCTCGGTCGCGCACTTGACTCTCTTCACATTTTTAAGTGATTAACAAAGGAAATGGGTTGGGTTAGGAAACTTGTAGAGTAAGGTTGGGTATGCCAAGCTTAATGCCTTGGATATGCCAAGCTTATAAAGCCAATGCCTTAGTTGTAAATAATACTTGAAAGGAAAAGTATAAGAATAAGCCTAAAAGATGCAGCGTGATGCCGTGCGGTTCAGAACCGCACGGCTATATATTAAAAAAAAAATTACGTGGCATTTTCCTATTGGTTGGTAGTTACGCGCGGTTCTGAAGTGCGCTGAGTGTTTGATGGATTAGATTGAGACACGTGGACGTATCTGGGACGTTCATTTCTTGCGCGCGGTTCAGAAGTGCCTTTGGCAAATTCACCTTGGGGTGGATTCACAACTGCTGTGAGGTAGATTGGGGTGGATTGGATTTACCCTGCTTTTGGGCAAATTCATCCACCCAACTGTTGTGAATGCTCTAAGAAGAGCGTAAAGCCAAGTTCATATAGAAGGGTAGAGCAGCAGCAGTAGACGCATAAAGGTACGGATGGGAAGGAAGGCCCAGATAGATTTTTTGTGAATTTTTATAGATAAGCAAGGAAGGAGAGGAGGACAAAAGCCCTGCCTCATGAGATACAAGAAATCATTTTCTCAAGTTTACTGAAGGCTCAATTGAAGAAAGGCAAGTCACCAGTCAATTGCTTTCTCTCTAGCAATGTCACTTTCTATAGACATTTAGGTATGGCTAGGGTTTTGTGCCTTGCTACTAGGCCTGTTAGGACGCCCGGATTGCCGGCCGTTATGCTTAGGGTTCGTCAAATTATTTGACCTAGAAAGCCCCCGGAGGTCCTAGCTTGACTGCCTCATGGTATAACTAGCTTGATAGCTAGGGCATCTCTTTTCAAGGGCATTTGTTAATGAACTAAGGGCTGGTGTTGGCTCATCGCAGTTCTTCCTTGTTGACCAACTTGGAATTGTCGAACAAGTGAATGCTCCTTCAAGGCTAAGCCGTGAGTTGCGGTTGGTGCCTTATGTGAAGCGACAGTCCTTAATTGATACATAAAATCAAACGTACCAGGGGTTTGGCCTATGAGTCATGCAAACACTTTGTTGATGCATCTCTTTTGTGGGTACAGAGGGCCAAGGGTGTCAGTATCAGGGTGATCATCCCCTTTCTATTTTTCTTCCACTCTTTCATTGTCTTCGCCTAGTTAATTAAGCATCCTCGTGGGTCAATTTCATGCTTATGAATAGCCTACTGGCGACATTGCGAGGAGCTTTGAGTCTTCCGGCTCTAGGCCTAACGTTTGGCCATCGTAATCTAGCCTTCCTCTGCAGCGACTTACTCAACTACCTAGATATTTTGATTGGCCTAGTATCTTCTGTGGCAACGGCTAGAAGGCTAGGGTTGGGTAGTGGGTTTATAGTCGGCTATTGGCATTGGCAAGGCATGCGAATCCACCACACCTAGCCCTTTTTTCCAGCACTCCCGATCCCAAGCTCTCAAAGAGAACCTATTGGTGGTTCCTTCATTGGTTCAAAGCTTAAGCCTATTCACGTCAAATTAGGTAATCCACAATAGGATTGAGAAGCTTGTGTTAGTAGAGAAATAACGAGGAATACCAATCGGTTTGGAAAAGTAGAGAATTCGATTACTCAAAACGAAGTAATTACAAGAAGAAAATCTCTCAAAACCCTAGGTTTCTCTCTTTCTTTCAGATCTAACATAGAAAAGAAATAACTTAAGCCCCTTTATATAGTAGGGAACCTAAAATACTAAAAGCACGTATCTCGTGGCAAAAACACCCCTCAAAATACAACCACCGCCAAAAAGAAAAAGGCTGAATCGCGCATCTATTCGAATAGAATAAGTTTCTGTTCGAATAAAATAAAGTGTATTCGAATACACATAATTTGTATTCGAATAAAATTGATCAGGCTGATTTGTATTCGAACATACATAAGTCTATTCGAATAAAACCCATCAGGCCAAAAAGTATTCGAACATAAACATTTCTGTTCGAATTGAAACTTAAAAACCTTCATGTCTTCGTCAGATCCTCCTGGATCATGGCTCCCTTCTTTTGGAGCCTTGAGCTCCTGCTCAAGCTAGAACTGGAGATGTAAAAATACAGCGATGCCCAATTCCCTGCTGTACCACTTCGACTTACTCGATAGTGTACCCTTCTTCCCAACTCGGAACGATTCAATAACACCCCGTCTTGTAGTATGAGCTATCCTCTCTAGAATACCATTCTCCGGCAATGGATCTTCTCTTTCCATCCATAAGTCATCAACTGATGGTAGGCGAGTATCGATTTCAGAGTCTTCATCCGTAAGAGACGGCTCCAACAGCTTTAAATGCTTGGCATTAATTACCGAATACATCTTCATGAAAGGTGGCAAATCCCACTGGAATACATTATCACCAATCTTCTTGAGGATTAAAAATGGACCATAACGGACAGGTTTGAGCTTCTTACCTTCCCCCTAAAGCCGCTCCTTACCCAAATGTAACCAAACTAGGTCGCCCTCAAGAAAAGTACATTTAACCCTATACTTGTCGTGGTGAGCCTTATACTTTGCTTGTGTCTTCTTCAACTGAGCTTCAACCACCTCATGAACCTTACTGATCTTCTCAATGAAGCGCTGAGCTTTAACTTGCTCCTCTTCCTCCTTCCCTGACACTGTCTTGTCACCAAGAATAAATGCCAAATCAAAAGGGCTTTGCGACAAGTATCCCAAACATACTTCAAAAAGGGACTTCAATGTGGAACCATGAATCGCCCGATTGAGCGCAAACTGAAGATACGATAAACTCTCATCCTAAGTCTTAGGATGCTTAGAATAGAATTCCCGTAATAAATGTACCAAAGTGCAGTTAACGATCTCTGTTTGCCCGTCTGTCTGCGAATGAAAATAGGTACTTCTCTTTAACTTAGTGTCCATCATCCCCCATAACGATCTCCAGAAATGCCCTAAAAAGCGGCTATCATTATCAGAAATAATTGAAGAAGGGCGCCCGAAATACCTCCAGATGCCTCTGAAAAATAATCGCGCTGCTCCTTCCCCTGGCATCGAATAAGAACAATCATCTTGCTGAATCGATCCACCACCACAATGAAATAGTCATTATTCCACCTGGTCATGGGAAAACCACCCATAAAATCCATCGAAATGCTCTCCCAAGGTCGACTAGGAACTGGCAATGGTAAGTACAGTCTTATCTTCATATTGGAAGGATTCGATGTGTTGCATAGTACGCAACCACGAACCACACGAGCCACATCCACCTGCATCTTTGACCAATAGACATAACGCCGTAAATTTAAAAGAGTCTTCACAACCCCGAAATGACCTGCCACCCGAGAATAATATGCCTCTCGAATCCACTAGAAACGGTCTCCACCCTTAGGAATACATAGTAGACTGCTCCTATAAATCAAACCATCCTTCAGAACATACTCACTTGTCTTGCCCTGCAGTAACTTCTCGTGAATCACACTAAGCTCCTTGTCGTCATTATACCCTAAAACGTACTCAAAAGGAACAATCGACTGGATCTGCATAGCTACCAACAAAACAGAAATAGTTGGCAATGGAGGTCGAGATAACATATCAACCATCTTGTTGTCCACTCATTTCTTATACTTGATCAATAAGGTAAACTGCTGAAGGTACGACATCCACTTCATATGGCGAGCTTGCTGAGGCTTGAACTACATAGATATGAATTGTAACAGTTTGTGATCAGAATGTACCACAACCTCCTTCCCCAATAAGTAACTCCGCCAATGCTTCACTGATTGATATAACACGTAGAACTCCTTATCGTATGTAGGATAGTTACGTACTGCCCCTGTAAATATCTAAGAATGGTAAGTAATCGACTTCTCATCCTGTAAAAGGATTGCCCCCAATGCATAGTCTGACTTATCTGTCTTGACCTCAAAAGGCCGCTGTAAATTAGGCAATGCTAACATTGGTGCATCTGTAATCTTCCGCTTCAGTAACAAAAAAGTCTTCTCATGGTGCTCTTCCCTCACAAACTGTACCCTGGTCTTCGTTAAAGAATGCAACGGTACGGCTATTTGAGAAAAATGCTGAATAAATTTTCGTAAGTACTGACAAGAACCCATAAAACTCTTCACTTCTATCACTGTGCGGGGTCTAGGCCAATTAGTAATGACCGAAACCTTCTCTGGATCAACCTTAAGCTCGCCGCCACCAACAATAAAACCCCAATAGACTGGCTTCTGTTTCCTAAACTCGCACTTCTTCCCATTTAGAAAAAGCCATTGTGATCGCAATACGCCCAATACTTTGCGTAAATACCCAAGATGCTCCTCCCATGTACGACTATATATGAAGATATCATCCAAATACATAATCAAAAAATTGTTAATAAATGCATGAAGTACCTCATTAATTAGCAGCATAAATGTTATTGGAGCATTGCATAACCCAAAAGGCATCACTAACCACTCAAATAAGCCCTGTTTGGATTTGAACACTGTCTTACAAGTATCCTCCTCCAGGATTCTAACTTGATGGTAACCCAACTTAAGATCCAACTTGGTGTAAAACCGAGCCGTCTGCAACTCATCTAAAAGCTCGTCAATCCGTAGAAGCGGATAACAATTCTTCACCGTGATCTTGTTCAGCGCCCGATAATCCACACACATCCTCCAAGACCCATCCTTCTTCGGCACCAGTAATACTGGTAAACCACAAGGCGAGCAACTCAGATTAATAACTCCTTGCTCCAGGAGATCATGTACCTATTTCTTGATTCATCAGACTCAGTAATAAAAGTCTGATATAACCCAATATTGGGTAATGGCTCACCATTCACCAAGGTAATATCATGCTCCGCATCCCTCTTGTGTGGCATCCCTTATATGCCTAGAAACAAGTCTTCATACTCCTCTTACAACTCCCCCATATCGGTTTGTTGCTTAGGAGATATTGGCAAAGTAGACAATATTGTAGCTGACGGACCCTCTTGAACTTTTCGCACCAACAACAAAATAAATTTGCCACTCGCATTAACCAACCTCATCGCCTGAGTCGCCATTTCCAAATTACTGGTAGTGATATGTTCTTTGCCTGCATTAATATGAAACTCAGTCCCATCCTTCACCAAGCGATACTTTCGGGCACAACGGTAAAGGATTGCATCTTGGTCCCAAAGATAAGGGCTACCCAAGATGACTTGACACATGCTCAACGGAAAATACCTCATATGTCACTTCGTCAATAAACTTCTCAGTAATCACAAACTTGAACATACACTGCTTAGTGATCATCAACTCTGCGTCTTTCTGAATCTAACGCAAACCATATGGCTTAGGATGAGCCACAGCAGCCAAACCCATCTTCTTCACCACCGCTTAAAAAATTAAATTCTTTTGACTACCCAGATCAATAATGGCCTCGACTAAGCTCTGCTTAACCTGAATGCTAGCAAAGAACAACTCTTCCCGACTCACCTCGTCGATAGCTAGAGGTTGCTTGAACATTAGAGTAAGCTTAGGATTTGGCTTATCTAAATCTGGAAGATCCACAATCGCTGCGGCTATTGTACATTTCTCTTTCTTGCCCTTCTCCTCCTTCGGCCAAAGCTCCGGGTAAAGTTTCCAACATCTATCGGAATTGTGCCTATTGGCCTTGCAATGACTACAGATAGTCCCTTTGAATGAAGACCCCTCTCTTTTGGACTCCTCTTTCTTATCAAACTTTCAATTAGCCTTGAACCTCGACTTGTTCTTGTCGTCTTTCTTGTCGCTCTTCAAGTACTTGCCTTCAATGACAATTGCTTTAACGATAACATCCTCGATATTTTCTACCTTGAAGAGCCTTAATTCTCTTCTAATGGACTCCGATAAACCCCCCGTATACTTCATGAACACTTCATACTCATCCACGTCAACATCCAAAACCAACGCTTGGTTATGAAATTCCGTAGTGAATTGTTATACGGATTGCCCAAACTTTTGGCGCAAATTGTGCCATTTATACCACCGCTTCCTCACCAAAACCTTGAATAATTTCTAACTCAGACTTCCGACATCATGTCGTTTCCGATAGGATTTCCACCACGTTAGTGAATGACTTGTGAATTTCAAAGAAGAGAAGTAAATCTTCTGAGCGTTTGAATATTCATCAATGGAAAAATTGGTCTCCAACCTATCTAGCCAATTATCTAATTTCTCGGCATCGACGGAACCATCGAAAACCTAAATCTTAATCTTAAATCTAATACGAAGATTACGCATAGGATTCATTGACTTACTAGAACCTGGGCGCTCCTTGACGGAATCAGTATCACTAGAATCATCGAATCATTGAATACCGATACCCAACGCGAGGTTTGTGAGACGTAATTGTTCGACTAACTTCTCTATAGTAGAAGTTAGGGTAGAAACTGTCATTTCCAAAACCGTGAGTCTCTCGTTGGGATCGTCCATCTCCAAGTCGTCCTTCTTCTTCAAATTAGGTTTGCGATGGATCTTCAACGGGCTCACTAGCTTTTCATTCGTTTGGTTGAGACGGTCACGTGTAGAGACCATGCACCACAATTAACCCCCTGAAAATTGAAATTGGAAAACTCATACCACTTAATCCATAATATGATTGAGAAGCTTGTGTTAGTAGAGAAATAACGAGGAACACCAATCAGTTTGGAAAAGTAGAGAATTTGATTACTCAAAAAAAGTAATTACAATAAGAAAATCTCTCAAAACCCTAGGTTTCTCTCTTGTTCTTTCAGATCTAACATAGAAAAGAAATAACCTAACTCCCTTTTATATTGTAGGGAACCTAAAATACTAAAAGCACGCATCTCAAGGCAAAAACATCCCTTAAAATACAACCACCGCCAAAAGGAAAAAAGCTGAATCGCGCCTCTGTTCGAATAAAATAAAGTGTATTCGAATACACATAATTTGTATTCGAATAAAACTGATCAGGCTGATTTGTATTCGAACATACATAAGTCTATTCGAATAAAACCTATCAGGCCAAAAAGTATTTGATCATAAATAATTCTGTTCGAATAGAAATTTTAAAACCTTCATGTCTTCGTCAGATCCTTCTGGATCATTAGGAGTCCAGCTTCCCCTGTCCTGGGAGCAGGCTCCTCTCCCCCTGCTCCTTTAGAGAATTAACTAACACCTCAAATCCTATAAATTTGATAAATAAGAGTTTTCAATACATCCCAAACTTAATAAGCTCACCCCACCCAGTTCTCTGTTACATTACAATTCTTCATATGCAAAGACAAATATGCCCCCAAAATAATAACACAACAGTATTTCATTCTAAAAGCTCTTAGCCCTCATATCCCAATCGATCTTCTCTAACAACCTAAACAATTTGAATCTTCATAAAGTATTTTTGTCGCTTACTTTTTTTATAAGCTTGTAAAAGGAGAGAACTCAAACTTCTCAAAATAGCGGTAACCCATTGTAAGAAAAAAATTGTTTATCAAAAATGTGATAAAATATAGCTATTTAGCCTCAAAATTATATCAAGAGATGTAATGCATCCCGTAGTACACAACTCCATGATCATGATCGTTAAGAAAAATATCTATACACTCATCAAAGCAAATACTCATTTTCATAGATTTTAAAAGAGGCATACACTGTAAAAGAGAACTCGGCTTTTATCCCCAAATATCTTGAATTTGGACGAGTGAAAATAATAAAGAGAGACATATTTGAAGATTTAAAACCTTAGAACAAAATGGGGAGAAGCTAAAATAGGCGGGAGTAGGGTGAGCTATCTACTTAACTATTTTTTCGTACTTAATGTATTATTTCTTAAAGAGATGGGGCGAGCTCATTAATCTAAAAATAAATGAAAGTGGGGTGAGCTTCTTTAAGTATGAGGTGTATTTAAAGTTTCTCTTTGAGAAAGTCTAGATGTTTGCTTTTCTTAATGTCAAAATTGCCCCTATTCTCCCACTTTAACATTATGTGTTGTAAAAGTATAAAACACAACAGTTAATATTCTTGGTCTACAAAATACCAATTGTGTTGTACCATCAATGCAATCTGCAATGACAATACAATCACGGACTCCATAAAGGACGATATTACATCTTTTTCAAAGAGCTATTATCCAACATTATGGCGATGTATGGTAATATGGGAAAGATGAAAATGTGTTTTCTTGTATTTGGATTCTGAAGAACAATTTGTTTTTTTCAAATCTTCAATTGGCTTCATTATTTTTAAACATATGCAAGGTACCCCTTTATCCCAAAAAAGCAATAATCTTTCATGGGCTTTGAAAGTAAATGTTTATGCTTCTCTTTCGAGATTAATCCCAGGAATAGTTTTCAAGTAGATTGATCCCATTGTTAAGGCTTTTCATCAATTTCTAAGTGATCAAGTAGTTTTTGTTGTTGTTGTTGTGTTGTGATTTCAGAGTTTGGTAGTTATGCACCTAACATTAATTTCTAGCTCGAGCAACGTCAAGCTAAGATTTGAACTCAAATTTTAAAATTTTAGTGAATGTACAATGTTTCATGGAGTAAATCTATTTATATAGTCCGTTTTACAAAAAGAAAGATGAGAGAGAAGAGAATAGAATGGAGAGAATTGTTTCAACATGGGTAATTTTGACTTTAAAGAGACCTTAAACAACCAAACTTTCTCATATTTAAAGGAGTCCAGGTACAAGTTGATTTCCTGAAGGAGTGTGACTAGAGGAGCCTACTCCCGGGACTGGGGAAGCTAAACTCATATACATGACCCCTATACTATCTTTCTTTAGTGAATTGAGGTGCATGACGCGTGTAGCCTAACCTATTTGTAGTATAGTACCTCAACCCTCTAGTAGGCCTAGTAGTCGTAAACCCCTATTAGAAAACACTCTCCCTTTCCCTTTTTGTGGGTTATTCTTGATTCATTCAGAGCCAGATATCCCGTACTAAGGAAAATGAGACCCTAGCCGATCACAGACATAGCATGATAAAAAATGCCTATTGCGAGGTCTTGTCAGACCAACTGACATAGCTCGTAGAGAGTACAAACGACTATGATGGCAATACGTGGCGCTACCCATAGACAACTACGATACGACAATGTAGATAGTAGCCCATGGACGAAAGACCTGACTTAACCGAACTAACTAAGCATCCAAGAACCTTGGCCTAAATTTGTTGTGCATAATCCACAATCGATGTATTGATTATCCTAATCGTAAAAATTGAATAAAGAGCAAAAAATTGCTCAAAATTGATTATAATGAATTTTTCTCTCGATCTCTTTTGATCTCTCTCTGGATGTCTAGATCCCTTTTACATTGTTTAGCCTTGCTCTCTTAAAGGTTACAAGTTTCTAAGTAACAACATAAGACAAAAATGTCCTTCAAACGGCCTAAAACTATGGCAAGTCGCGCCTCTATTCGAACAGAAAAATTCTCTGTTCGAGCAGAACACTCACAATTGAGTGTATTCGAATAGACTTCTCAAAACTGGGTTTATTCGAATAGACTCAAAAGTCTACTCGAATTAAACATTTATAAATTCGAACAGAAGACTCAGAACTTCTTCTTCGAACAGACTTCACCTTTTGTCTATTCCTAAGGGGATTAATGTCTAGATTCACCTGGATCATAGCTGCCTTTATGAGCCTTAAGTTCCTACTCAGGCTTGAACTGGAGATGAGGGAAAGCGGCCGTGCCCATTTCCCTATTGTACCACTTCCACTTGTTGGGCAGTTGACCATTCTTCCCAACTCTCAACGACTCGATACTTCCCCTTCTTGCAGCATGAATCTTCCTTTCTAAAATAATATCCTTCTACAACAGATCTTCTCTTTCTATCCATAAGTCATCAACTGATGGTAAGCGAGTGTTGATTGTAGAGTCTTCATATAAAAGAGACGGCTCAAACTGCTTTAAATGCTCGGCATTAATTACCGAATACATCTTCATAAAAGGTAGAAAATTTAATGGGGATTCATTATCACCAATCTTCTTAAGTATCATAAACGGACCATAATGGATAAGCTTGAGCTTCTTACCTTCTCCCTTTAGTTTTTCCTTGCCCAAAAGCATTCAAACTAGGTCACCCTCCTATAAAGTACACTCAACCCGATGCTTGTCGTCTCGAGCCTTATACTTCGCTTGACTCTTCTTCAACTATATTTCTGCCACCTCATGAACCTTTCTTGTCTTATCAATAATATGTTGAGCTTTAACTTGTTCCTCTTCCTCTGTCTCTGACACCGTCCTGTCGCCAAGACTAAAAGTGGTTTTGAGGCAAGTACCCAAGATAAACTTCAAATGGAGACTTCAAAGTCGAACCATGAATCTCCTGGTTAAAAGCAAACTGAAGATACTGTAAACACTCATCCCAAGTCTTGGGATGTTTAGAATGGAATCCCAGTAATAAGTGAACAAAAATACGATTAACTACCTCTATTTGTCGGTCAGTTTGCGGATGAAATGCGGTACTTCTTTTCAACTTAATGTCCATCATCCCCCTTAACGACCTCCAAAAATGCCCCAAAAAGTGGCTATCCCTATCAGAAATAATAGAAGAAGGGAGCCCAAAATACCTCCAAACGTCTCTGAAAAGTAATCGCGCTACTCCTTCCCCGGTAGTCCACTTCTGGCATGGAATAAGAACTATCATCTTGCTGAATTGATCTACCACCATAAATAGATAGTCATTCTTACACTTGTTCATGGGAAAACCACCCATAAAATCTATCGAAATGTTTTCCCATGGTCGGCTAGGTACTAGTACTGGTAAGTTCAGTCCCAACTTCTGATGGGAAGACTTTAATATGTTTCATAGAACGCAACCATGAACCTCACGAACAACATCCACCTGCATCTTCAACCAATAGACATAAACCCACAAATTCTAAAGAGTCTTCTCAACTCCAAAATGGCCTACCACCCAGGAATAATGTGCCTCTCTAATCCAATAAATGATCTCCACCCTCAGGAATACATAGTAGACTACTCTTGTAAATCAAATCATGCTGAATACATACTCACATATCTTGCCTTGCAATAACTTCTGGTGAATCACACCGAGCTTCGTGATCTTCAACTCCGCGTCTTTCTAAATCTGTCCCGAACAATACAACTTAGGATGAGCCGTAGTAGCCAAACCCATCTTCTTTATCACCGCCTCAAAGATCAAATTCTTCTGACTACCCGGATCAATGATGGTCTCTACTAATCTCTGCTTCACCTGAATACTGATATGAAAAAGTTCTTCCCGACTCGCCTCCTCAATAGCCATAATTGACTTAAACATAAGGGTAAGCTTAAGATTTGGTTTATCTAAATCCAAATGGTCAATAACCATTACGGCTGGTGGATGTTTCTCTCTCTTGCTCCTCTCATCCTTTGGCCTAAGCTTTGGGTGAAATTTCTAATATTTATCTAAAATAAGCTCACTTGCCTTACAATGACTGCAATTATTCCTCTTGGTTAAAGACCACTCTCTTTTGGATTCCCCCTTTTGCTCATTCTTCCAACTAGGCTTCCACCCCGACTTGCTCTTATGGTCTTTTTTGTCAATCCTCAAGTATTTTCCTTCAATAGAAATTACTTTCACGGTAACATCTTTGATATTCTCCACAGTAAAGAGCTTCAACTCCCTTTCTAATGGACTCTGACAAACCCCCCGTGTACTTCATGAACACCTCATACTCATCTATATTAATATCAAAAGCCAAAGCCTGGTTATGAAACTCTATAGTGAACACTTGTACGAGTTGCCCATACTTTTGGCACAAATGATAATATGTCATTTGAACTATCTCTCTTGCTCATACCCAATAGAATAAAATTGCTTCCTCACAGCAGCTTGAACTCTTTCCAATTTAAACTTTCTACTATGTGACATTTTTATAGGACTTCCACCACGTGAGTGCATGACTTGCAAGTTTTAATGTTGAAAAAATATTTTCTAAGCATTTGAATGTTCGTAAACTAAAGTAGGTCTCTAACCTATCTAATCAGCTAACTAATTTTTCAGCATTGATTGACCCGTCGAATACTAGAATTTTAATTTTAAATTTAATATAAGGATTATGCATAAGATTCATAGACTTACCAATAATTGATCCCTCCTCGATGAATTCAACATCACTAGAATCTCTATCTCCCTCTTCGTTACTCTTGTCATTTCCCTCCTCTGTAACTCTTTTCTTCTTCGTGCGCTCTTGTCGTTTCGTCGAAACGGATACTTTGGCAAAGTTTGCATGATGTAATTGCTCTGCCAACTCCCTTTGAGTAGTATTTAGGTCAAAAAAAATTTCTTCAAACTTCGTGAGTCGATCTTCGGAGTTATCCATCTCAGAATTTACCTTCTTCTTAAAGTTAGGTTTTGGATGAATCTTCATTGAACTCAGAAGAATCACTTTCGTTTGCTTGAGTTGGTTACGTGAAGAGACCATAAACCACAACACCCCCGAGAATCCTAACTTGAAAATTTAATACTACTTAATCCATAATTGAATTATAGATTATCTTAATCGAAGAAATTAAATGAAGAACACAAAATTGGTGGGTAAAATTTCCCAAAGAGAGCTTCAATTGCTCAAAATTAATTGCAATAAATTCATCTCTTGATCTCTTTATAGATTTATAGATCCCTTTTACATGGCCTAGCCTTGCCCTCTTAAAGGTTACAAGTTTTCTAGTTACAACATAGGATAAAAATGCCCTTCAAATGACCCAAAATTGGGACAAGTCATGCATCTGTTCGAGCAGAACAATTCCCTATTCGAATATGACACTCAAAACTGAGTATATTCGAATATACTCAAAAGTCTATTCAAATAGACTACTCAGGATTGGGTTTATTCGAATAGACTCAAAAGTCTATTCGAATAAGTTACTCTGAACTTGTTTTGTTCAAATATAACAAATGTCTATTCGAACAGACTTCACCTTTTGTCTATTTTTTAGGGGATTAATGTTTAGATCCTCATGGATAAGTACGTCTGTCTATAAGAGGCTCACTATTTAACACTGTTGTGAGTGAGTTTTGGTTCCCACTTGGCTTATACATGGTCTTTTAGGAAGCTAAAAGAAAATAATCCAGCGCAATCCTTCAAGGCATCCGAAAGCAAAATACTATGACCTGCACCCCAAAGGAGAAGACTGGTGGAGTCACCTCAAAGCTTCAGAAGCCTAACCTAAAAAGAATGGTGTCGATCATTCTTGGAGGCGAGCTACAAATCCCATTACAGATCTAATGCAGCAAGTCTTCTCCGGCCAGTAGTTGTTACCCCGCAGCGTTGGGTCTGCCCAGTCCTACTATGCATATGATATGCTAGCGCCTGTCCCAGTTATTTGTTTTGATTCAAGACATATCATACCTGCTTATTCGCGATACGATGACACTTGAGTCTAGGGCCCTATCTTAATAAAGAAGAAGGAGAGCTCACAACAAGTGCCAAGATTTTTGTGCCTAAGAGTACAAGCAAAAGAAGATCCCAACTCCGTAGTCTAGTAGCTGGTTAGTCAACGTATGTGTATTTTTATCATATCAGAATCCTATGCAAAGAGTCTATCTACAACCAATAGCGACAAGTATGTCAGAATAAGATAGGTTGAGAAAGATTAAGAGGCTCCTTTCATGGTTCCATGGAGCGATTTGTATAGTAGATTTGTATTTTGTGCGTGTGGCTTATCACTTACTTGAGCTATTTGCGCTGGACGAGCTACGAGCTACAAGCACTGTCTATAGCTCTTTCGGTTCGTAGTACGTTTGGATATAGAAGCTCTTTGCAACGAGCTCACCTTTGGGGCCTAAAACATTTTTAATCTGATTGGTACGCGAAAGAAAGGGTTTCTTTTTTGAGGCCACCTCGCGTCGTGCTTCGCCGAGATCAAAAAGAAAGGAAGTAAGGGCCGACTCACCAACGCTAGGTAAGGGGTCTATCTCTATCAGCGATATTTAAATGGGGTGATGGCGCTACTCTGCTAGCAAATTTCTAGAGTTTACTACTATCTAAGAACTCGCTATGAAGCTCACGTGAAGTAGGATTTGTAAGGACTTAAATTCGTAGCTCGAATCGTCTCTTACACAAGTGTACCTATAGTGCAAACAACTGCAAACCAATAACAAAATTTGGCACAAGTTTAGCATGGAAACCTTTGAATAGGTAAAAACCATGACCTCAGCTCATGGATTTGGAAATATAACTTTATTGCTCAGATATTACAAGTTACAAAAGGTTGGTGCTCTAGAATGTTTCTCACTGTATAATTTCTATCTCCAAAATCTTTTTTTTTTGTCTTCTATCTCCTCTATCCTATTTATTGATCTCATTTTTAATTCATGGATGACAGCACATTCCCCTGGATTAGGTGAAGAGTAATAAAACTTCTGGAGGGCGTTTCTATAACAGCCAGTTCGTGGGGACATGTGTCTTTAACTCATTCTTCTGTATTATTAAAGTATTTAAATCATGTCACTTCTCAGTTCGTGGACCAGGTATCAACATCAATAGAGCATATGAATTTTAGATTTGTGTGAGCTTGGTAATTTGGTAGTTCGCTGTTACAGTAGCTCGTGGGACAGGTTCCTACAATCACCCCCTCTCAATTAAAGGTACGAGTGGCTTTAGTTGAGAAGTTTGAATCGAGCTCTTCATTGAATTTGAATTAGATTGTTTGCAGAAGGGATCCTGGGATATGTTGTTGTATTTAATACTGACCCTTGAAATTTTTATTGACTGTTGAAGTTCCCATGAACTGCTATTTTTAATACTAATTACCTTGGAATTGATTGCCAAAATTGAATGAAATGACGGTTATAAGTACTAGCCATTTTCTCCTGACCATCATTCTTCATTCCAAGGATATTCCTTTCTTCTGAGATTTTCTTGGTAGGCGACAATGGTCACTACTAGAGGTCAAACCGAGAGTTTAGTGTGTTGGCAGATATATTGGAGCTACAACACCAGTATTTTGGAGCCCAGTCTATGGCTGATGAGACCCCTATCCGTGTCCCGACAACGTACCATGGCATGACAAAGGAGGAGGTGGTGGAAGTTGATAAAGATTTCTTTCAGATGTTCCGCTTTTATTATATCATCAAGACGTGTGCAATAGCGTAGGGATGGTCTACGTTGCATTGCGAAGCAGGCTATTCTGGAAGATGAGGAAGCTATTGGTGTTCTCCCGAAGAGGTCCCGTATTTTCCCTATCTGTGATTAGTGTTCTTTATCTTTTCTTTTTTTTAGAGTAATAAAATACTTTTTTGAACTGCCCCTATGTCATATTTTTCTGTCGATCTGTTATTTGCAATTTGTCTTATTCTGTTTGTGGTGTGTTGGAAATATCAGGCTCGAACTGCGATTATCATACGTGTGATTTATTTAAATGACGTGTTAAGATTTATATTATTATTCTCGATCTTTACATTTATGTTTGTCGAACTACATTTATGAAATATGTTATAGATAAGTGTGAAAACAATTTATCTATATCATGTAGTATTGTTATTCATTGATATATACAATTTAATATTATCTAAGTTTTCGTTATCAATAAATAGAGCGAGTTAGCCAATAAGTTATGCATAAGAATCATGGTGAGAACTCGCCCGCAAAGGGCTCGTCATGTGGCTGAAGGGCATTTGGTGATAAAGACTACTGAAGTCCGTGAACGGATCTTCGTATTTATTGGTTATGATGCGGAGATAGATATTTATGTTTTGCAAGTGGAAGGTTTAAGTTCGAAGGAGAGAGAAATCGAGATGGATCGATACTTGATTGTCGAGCTTGAATCTCAAAAGATTGTTGTAAGAGAGATTACTCTTGATAAGATAGCCGAGGAGGACGAGATGATTGCTAGGGGCAAAGTTATTAGATGTGGTGTTGTGGGGCACCTCGATTGTTTTAAATGAAACTATTATAGGAGTTTAATTTATTTGTAGGTCGAGTGAGTAAGAAATTTTGAAATAATGGCATAATAGTTTCAGTTTGACTTTCCTAAATTATTTCTTTGAATGTCGTACAGTCTGGTAAAATAGCATAAATTTGAATGTTAGTTATCTATCATTTGTATTTCTGTCCATTTATTAACAAATAGTTAAAGTCGCTTATATTATTATTGTTAGAGGTGAGAGTAATTGGAATTTTAAAGAAATATTTAAACCTCAGTTCGAGTGTTAACAAGTTATTAAAGATTATCATGGAGGTGGAGAAGTTTGAAAAGTGGGTGAGTAGGAGAGAGAGAGATCTGTCTCATTCTAAGTTTTTAAATGGGGGTAATGATAAAATGGGTACAATTTCCAAAAGGTATGAGTTGTCTGACATGAAAAGGGGAAAGGATGCCTCGGTTGGAAAACCAAGGGCAGCTGACACAGTTTACAATAACTGCTAGCAGTTAGAGGGATGGCTTATAAATGATTCTCCTTTTAATTCCTTCAAAAAGTTTACCAATTCAGAGAGAAGAACTTCTAGAGAGAGAGAGAACAAGAAAAAAAAATTAGACTGTAGAAATTCTAGAGAGAGAGAGAGCAAGAGAAATTGCCTCGTTTAAATAGAGAGGAAGGGGTTGTATGTGCTTTGAAGGCAAGATGGGATTTTGTATCTATAGGGACCTATCCCTCAATCTAACCCAATTCGATCTAACCCAATTTGAGCTATTTCTAATGCGAACTACCTCCATATCAGACTCACGCATTTTTACACATGACATGAACAGTCAACAATGTCTCCTAGCCCACTAACTGATAAAGACCGTGGATCAAGCACAAATTGAAAACCATGAACAAGTCAAAGACACCTGTCTCTCATGAACTCAACAGTTACTCAGTTAACCACCACATCCTATATTTTTCAGAGAACGTGCTTCAGCACGATAACGAACTATGTGCAAGGCCTATATAAGAGAAAAGTTCCAGAAGAGACAAGGACAAGAAAAATATACGAGAAATCACCAAGAAAACCATACTTTCTAGATTCTCAAACACCAAATTTCTTATTTAGATCACTTTTAATAAGATATCACCCTCAACCAATAAAAGTTATTGTTACTAAAACCCTCAACCCGAGGTCGTGATTTTATTACCTATTCAAAGGTTTTCTACGCTAAATCACCTGTGTCATTTCTTACTTTATATTAGCTTTTGTCACAGGAACATTGGTATAAGAGCTAATTACGAGACATCTCGAGCTTATGGAATTAGTACATTATATTGGGTGTCGTCTGTGGGAATGGAAGACATTTCCACGATATCCTAAGGCATAAATTTACTCTACTTTAATCTCCAATCATGGTCACTTCCAAATGACCAGCAACCGGAATCCAGCTCGATCTTTCAGTTGAGTCAGAGCAGCTTATAGAACTACGGATGAATCTCTACGCCAAAATAGAGAAACGTAATGAGCTTGAACGTCGGCTAACTTTTGACTCAGAGCTCTGTGAGATGGAGCTCGATGCCGAGCGATAAGGTTATTTGACGGCGTCTAGACGACATGAAGATCAGATGACAACCATACATATTGCATTACAGGCTCTACAGGATACTTAATAGGCTCCCCAAACCTGAGATCGTGATCACATGCCAGAGACCTCCTAGATTTCTACACGGGAAAGATTAGGACCTAGATGGTCCACCAGTAAAGCTATTTCTCAGAATGTTTAGCACGAGCCTCAACCTTCCATTTATTTGGGCGGTTAAGTTCAATCAGATATAGGCAGAGGTCCTTGACCTTCCAAACGTCAAGAGGAAGAAAAATGACCTCCACCTCAAATTCTAGCATGTGACCGTTTGAGTGAAGTCACTGGTACTTTTAATCCTCAACCTCCTCGTTAAACCACTCAACCGGCACGTCATATGTCATACAAGAGCATATGGATCAACGTATCAAGGAGTTGATTGAAGCACAATTTCTAGGCACTACAGACGACCTTACCAAATTATAAGAAAGTCTGATTGCCAAAGAACTATTTGATATGGAAGTACCAAAAGATTTCCATACTCTAAAAATTTATAAATACAAGGGCACCAATCCAAAGGAGCACATTCAACAATACTGAGATTCGTTGGAATTATACTCCAATCTCAACTACATCCTCTGCCCTCTGTTCACAACAAGTCTACAGGAAGAACCACTTTGGTGGTTTCGCTTTTTACCTAAAGATTTTATACTCACATTCGATCAGCTGCAGAAATAGTTTATCGAGACGTATGCTCACAACATAGACAAGGAGGAGAATTTATATTCTCTTATTGTTTTTAAACAATCACACGAAGAAAAGCTCAAGGCTTTTGCAAAGAAGTTTTTGGAGCTCGCATGTAAAGTAGACAATCTCGATCAGAAAATAGTTGTTACTGCTTTCTCCAACGCGCTCCAACTCGACTGCAAGGCCAAAGGGTACCTCTTCCTCAATAAACCTGTGACCTTGGAGGATATGATCACCAAGGTCAATGGATATATCGACCTAAAAAGGATGATGTCTGAAAGGTATAAATCAACTAAATTTGTCCTAACTACGAAAGGTTCAACTGCAGATCAAAATAATGAACCAAAGGAGGATCAAGGTGATCAAAAGTATTCAAAGGGCAACACTGGCAATCCTCAAAAAGGCGGTACATTACCTAAACCGGTCCTCCCGAAGATGAATGCTTAAATTTCCATAAGTTTTCCAATTCTATCCAAGGATAAGCTAAACCGTCCCTCTCAACAATTGGAGCCAATCGACAGCCTCCCGTACTGTATGCATCACAAGGTAAACCATCATTCTACTTACAACTGCTATGCTTTGCAGAGGTTGCTAAAATTCATTTTCAAGGAGGGACGGATGTATGAATTCATTATAGACCTGGAATAATACAAGGATGGCAGCTATAAAAAGCAGCTCGAAGTAGTCCTGGTCGAAGATCAAGCTGAGGAGAAACATCTCTACCATATGTACCATAGCAACATGATCAAAATTCATCAGATTAACAACTCTTGCTGATTCAAGCGTAGGAGACTGTCAGAATGCTGCGATCTCCCACCTCAAGATGAAAAAACTAAGCTTCTACCTGAGTCGAGCAATCGCTGGTTTGGGATCTCATTTGAAGATTATAATATTAGTCATGTAAAATGTCACGCCCCAAAATCCAGTAATCGATAGCTTGACCAATTACTAGATTCTAAGTAGTACAGGTCGGGGAATCCAAAGATTCTGCCCCACAAATAGCCAAGCCGTAGACAAATTCTGGCTCGGCTATTCACATATAACAATAATCATCAGAGTAAAGAAATAGCAATACAACAATATAACGCGGAAGCAAAAGACATATATATACATGCAGTCCAATCAAATCAACCTCTGAAATGGTTAAAATGCGAGAGTGAGAAAACAACGAGCTCACAAATCCCATACTTATCCTAGATGCAATGATATGTTATGATGAGCAGGGATATTCCCATAAATATCCCCTAATGCAGAATGATTCAGTGTTTTAAAAGTGTACGCGATCATATATAATGTTAGTTGATTAACCGCTAACGTCTAATTTCTTAAAGAGATCAGTAAATGGATACACAGGTACTATTTGGTTAAGCTCGACCAAGTTAGGATGGTCGCACTTGATCAAAATGGATTTGGGTGTATCAACCCGCGGAACAATAGTCTGTAACATTTCAATGAATTTTAACCTCAACGTGGATAAGTTGGGATCTCCATGACTCTGCCTCATACCATTCCACACTCCGGAGTAGTTGAACTAGGTATGATAGTGCCATTCCCAATCTCACCGTGTCTTTTAACCCGATCTCATAGACTCCTTGGATCATGTCAGAGCTCAACCGAAATGGAGTGTTCGTGTATCCAATCTCAATAAGTTTTGAAAGATGTGTTATAAGTTATAAAGTGCAACAGGTGCACAAGAAAGCAACCCAGCTGCCGCTCACACGGCAACACAACCAGAATGAATAGGGACTCGGTTACACCGACTATGCATAACCGACACAGCAACCTAACCGTCACTGCATCCAGCCCAACAATCTCTTAAGGCTGGAAGGGGCATTCCTGGGCAAGCCACGAGAATGCTAACCCAACCACCACTAACTAACTCAGGTTCTCTGCGAACCAAAAACCAACTCCAGAAACAATTATAACCCGACTATAGGTTAACAATACAAAATGGATAATTCCTAGGTTAAATTATAGTTAATCACAAAGCATCTCTAAGCTCAATATAACTCTCTAAAACAATACTAAGAAACTAGTATAGAAACTTAGTAATGAAGGAATAAAAACTCGCCGGAAAGCAACCCTGACTCCTGCGGAAATTAACTCAGAACCCCAACCTAATATCCGCGAAATGGCCACGGAACGCCTGACAAGCTGTTACAATCAATAACGATAACAAACAACCGATCAATTCAAGTAAACAAAAGTAAACCCAAACCCTAGAATTTATCCTACGCCAAAACAAGCGAAATTAACGAAAATGGAAATCAGGAATTACTTACCCAAGATAAGAGTGAAGGTTGCGACAAATCTTGGCGAAGAATCAGCGAGCGATGAAGAGGATTGGATTATATGAGTGTGGGGTAGAGTGGATTAGGTTAGGGAGAGGAGAGATACTGAAATCGGGACGCAGATGATCAGAAGATGATGACGATAAGTAGGAGGTGATAAATGGAGGTGATGGGGATGATTGGGGGTGAAGAATCCTATCTCTAGAACTCTCTCCCTCTCTAAAATTGTCCTATGCAGCGCCTAACAGAAAACCAACCAAAAAGAATGAGGAAGTAAGGCTCAAGTGGTCAAAATATGGTTGATCAGCCTTCAGCAGAAGAGCCTACATAATACATCAAGATTGATGGACCTAGCTGA
Organism: Kingdonia uniflora; assembly: GCA_014058105.1. Lineage (NCBI taxonomy): Eukaryota > Viridiplantae > Streptophyta > Magnoliopsida > Ranunculales > Circaeasteraceae > Kingdonia > Kingdonia uniflora. The sequence goes on from JACGCM010001992.1 coordinate 72,486, forward strand.
GGTACTTTTAACAGTACCAAACTGATCCAACACGATATGGATGGTTTTATTCAATTCTTACAACTGAATCGAGATGTTTTTACACAAAATTTTGGAGAGATACCTGGGGTCTATCTGGCTAAGGCATATCACAAATTGGCCATCAGCATCAACGCCACGGCGGTAAAAAATATATATTGAAGACTATCACCTCATCTTTGAGATGAAGTTATCATGGAGATTGAGAAATTACAAAAGATCCACCTACCAAAGTATTTGACGAATGAGCTGAATGGGTTACAAGGAAAGGGTGGAGACTTCTTACAGATGATTCAGCAGGACCCGTAGGGTCAGGAATTAGAATCGTATTGATTACCCCTTCAAACGACAGAATCAAGAAATCAATCCGCTTGGATTTTGAAGCCTCCAACAATGTCACTGAATACGATACTCTCATTCATGGACTCAACCTCGCACTTGAGCTCATCATCCCAGAGCTCTCAGTCTACATAAATTATCTACTCATCGTCCACCATTAGTCTGACCAATACAAGAAGAATGATAAGATGATTGAATATACAGCCCTCGCTACAGATAGGATGAGCCAGCTTGTGAAAGCAACTCTCGATTATCTTCCTCGAGGTGAAAACAGACACGCCGATTCCTTGGCTTATCTAGCCGGGGTCTTGGGTACAAAAGCTAGATATCTCCAGATCAAATTGATAACAACCCCCAGCATTAATCGCTATTCTTTATAAACGATCAATACTGGGGGCGATAAAGAGGAGAACGACGATTGGCGAAATCCCTTCCTTGCCTACCTTGGTACCGATAACGAATGCAAAGGGCTCCTTCCAACAGATCTAAAAGAGCATTGACAATTGATCGAAAACTCAAAGCGCTATACAAATCAATGCCATTTTTTTATATCACTGTTCAGTCACAGGGCCTTACCTCAAGTGCCTCTCCGGGAAGAAAGCAGATAAAATGCTTAGAGATTTACATGAAGAGACTTGTGGCTCCCATGACATAGGTCGATCACTTGAAAACATAGAAATTATAGAAGGAGTACTCTGACCAGGCATGCACAAGCAAGCAGAAAAGTACTCATACAAATACGATACATGTCAACGGCATGGACACATGATCTGCACCCCTGCGCTCGAGCTACTTGCAAGCAAGGTATTCTGGCCATTCAAGCGGTGGGCGCTCGATCTTATCGAGGAATTTCCTAATACTCCAGGTAACCAACGATACCTAATCGTAGCTACAGATTATTTTACAAAATGGGCAGAAGTAGTTCTACTGTCGAACTAGAGAAGATGAGGTTATCTCTTTTATCTAGGAACACATCATCACTCGGTTTGGCTGCCCCCACCTTATTAAATCGATAATGGGCCATAATTCGCTAGAGAGAAAGTTGTAGCTTTTCTCAAAAACACAATATCATCCATTTACCATCCAATGCCTACTAACCTCAGGGCAATGGCCAAGCCGAAATCACCAACAGAACCATTGTCGAAAGACCCAAGAAAATGCTTTACTCACAGAAAATAAAGGAACTAGATATGAGAGCTTCCTTATGTCTAATGAGCATACCGTACCACTCCACGTCAACCAACCAGCTGTAACCTATTCCTCCTCGCATATGGCACAAAAGCCATCATTCCAACAGAATACCACCATCCAGTCAAAGATCACGAGCTTACCGACGAAGAGAACGAGTTCGAATTGGCTTGCAACATGAATTGGATTGATAAAACTTGGGAATGAGCTATTGCTAACCTAGGTCGATATCAGCATATGATAGCCAGTTCGTAATATAGAAGAGTTTGAAGCCGTACTTTCCAAATCGGCGATCTCATCCTCAAAAAAATTTCTCAGCACAAAAAAAATTCTCATACCGGGAAACTGGCAGAAAATTGGGAGGGTCCATTCCTAATCGTTGATCAAACTGGTCTGGTATCATATTATCTCATTACAGAGCAGGGAGTTCGAATCCTAAATACATAGAATACTAGGCGACTGAAACGGTACTATCGTTAAGTCCTTCACTACTCCATTTCATATTCTCATCCTTTCCATTCCAAAAGTGAGATTTTCATCTCCATACAATGTATATTCTATTATATTCAATGAAAACTTCCAAATCTTTTTCCCAACATGACTCTCTACTCACGTAGACAATACATAGATTAAAGCGAAGGTAATACTAGCTTTCAATCGATCTCTATTTCGGTTAAAGCAATGGTAAACTAACTTTCAACCGTACTCTATGCATACTTTGCGATTAAAGCAAAGGTAATGCTAGTTTTCAATCAAAGAACTCTACCAGACATAAGATTAAGCAAAGGTAAAACTACCTTTCATCTCTATCCGACAAACAGTCATGCAAGGTATCTCTCTCTAACTCGAGCCTTCTCACCTCCTTAACAAAATAGGGAATAACTGCCATTAGCATTTCTGAGCGGGATACCTCAGGCATAATTGCCTTGGAAAAATTCACTCTCACTTTCTGAAAATGCTCCTGCAACTTCTTGTACGGTGCTTCATGCATTCCATTAGACTATCTGCATGGGACATAAGAATTATATGCCCCCTCACCTTCCCATCTGCTTTATGTGACTCAGCTTGAAGCATCGCCTACGAAGTACCTCAAGCTCCTTGTTTACGCCTTCCCTGGTAGGAGATTTCTTTAATAATTCATCCTTTTTCCTTATTAAAATATCCTTACCTCTAATCACCTGCTCTAACTTCTAAACCCTGATGAGAGCAGCATCCAACTTACCTTGGCACTCCCTTAACCGCTCATTTTCATTTTGTATATGAGCTTAAGTACGGGGTACATCTCCCTCCAGCTCTTTAATTTGTGCTGATAGGCTTACCACATCCCCTTGACCAATAAAGACCCTGGCATCACCTTTATTCTTCCTCAAAAGTACTCCAGCCTCAGCATTTTTGACGTACGAATTGGCCAGAGCCAAATCGGCCTTCAATTGTTCTGCCATCTTATTCAACTTATCAAAATTTCTTTGCACCAACCGGAACTCTATATCCTTTAGCAGGTAAAACTGTAGTCGACTGCTCAACCATAATTTTAGTTTCAGAGTTAGATAGGTCATCTCGAGCTCTCTTCAGCTCGCTATCTTTCTCAATCATTATATTCTTCAATCGGCAAAGTTCGCTCCTGATACTCACTAAATCAGCTCGAGTATGTTCTTGTTCATTTGATTTGCTAATCATTTGGTCCTTCAGACTGGCTACAAAGTGGCATAATTCTTTCTCTTACATTTCTAAAGCCTGGATACGGTAGCGAGCCGTATTTGCCTCCTTACTCTTTACCATCAATACATCATTACGGCTTTTGGGCTTCGTTATTTCTTCCTTTGCATCCACGAGCCCTTTTTGCAGCTTATTAATTTTTGACATTTTTACCCTCGATCCGCCGAGTGAGGTCATCAACAGTTTGTGTCACCTCGACGAACTTGAAATGTATCTTAACATGTTGATCCTCCTTATCTTTATTTGTCTCTCTCATTCTTTCAAGTTCTGCCGCAAATTCTTGGTTATACTGGCGCGTCCCTTCTTCACTCAAGCGAGCTGACTCCAGTTCGACCTTCACATCACAGATCCAATACATGAAGTTCGATTCAAGAACATTCAATCGATACATACATGAATCTTATTTCTAACAAATTTTTATTTTTTGACACCTACGGTGTGAAACTGCTTCTAAACTTAAGGTTGAAGTATGATCCCAGTTCGATGAACAATAAACATATAGTTCCAATTCCAAGGTACATATTATATATTCTAACTTTTTCAGCACTTTGATATTATCTATACACAGTTGAGTACCATTGCCCCTAAACTGTTAACAAGTTTTGGTCTGTCTCTACGCTCTAAATTTTACTTTGTAGCTCTTGAGTAATGAAGCATACAAGTCAAATATTTATTATTATTTTCTTACCTGTAGCTCCACTTATGAAGTCAACAGGGACGATGGGGCGTCTTTCTCCTTTGCAAGCTCATTCTCTAATTATATTATTTCTTGGTACATATCCTTACGTTCTTACAAACAAGGTTTACAAACATAACTTAGCCTACAAAAATTTATCCTTCAATGATCCATACAATTATAGTTCAAAAATCCCTCTTATCACACAACCAAAGAGGCAACAATTTTACTCTACCTTCTCATTCTTATTCTCTGGGTTCATCATATCAATCACTTGGTTCTCTCGCTTAGTTTGGGAAGAAACACTATCCAACCCTCTTACAACTCTAGCCCCATCAGCTTCATCCTCCTCCTCTTTAATGTAGGTATCCTCCATAATGTCCTTCACCTCAGTTTGTGAGTACCCCATTTTGAGAAGGTGGTACCCAAGTCGATCACGCTAAACTACCACCTCATCCAGATTCTTCTCCGCTTCTTCTATCAGCTGCCTAATCTCCACCTCTTGCTCAACCTTCACCGAATTTAGTCGCTTCCCCTCCTGAACCAAATTGGATTTTAATTGGGCTAGTTCCTTCTCGAGCTCTGTCTTCCCACTCCCGAACCAAATTGGATTTTAATTGGGCTACTTCCTTCTCGAGCTCTGTCTTCCCACTCTTGAGCTTAACTTTTTCATCCTCCATCCCGAGGCAGATCCCCTTTATCAATCGAGCAGCCTACAAAAAACAAATCAAGCACATTTTAGGCTTAAATTACTATACAGAATTTGGAGAACATTCAAACCATCAACCTTACTACTTTTCTCATCTCCTCCATACCCTTGTGAGCTGCAAGCCTCGCCCTATCCTCTACAACTTTTAACTCATCTTCCACACCGGGTCGATTCTCTGCGACCTTTGCCCCAATCAGTTCATAAGAAGGATCTACCCTTTTCTTTTTTGCCCCTCCATCGACCTCACCACTCCCCATGGTTTCAGCGGTCGAGCCACGCTTCAACATCTTCTTCGGAAGCGTCCGAGCTAGCTAGCTTGACGTGGTAGTCTCCAACACGTCCGCAAAATCTACTCTAGGGGCCTTTGGCAAATTCACTCGTCTCTCTCCATCAGCTCTCCTCCACTTGTTGCCACCAATACCCATCATAAGCCTTATTTCTTGCAACTTTTGAACTTTCTCGGACCTGCTGTTAGCACGTTTATTTCTATTAATATCGAGGTCTTTCAATACTGCCTCGAGCTCAACCCCTTCTTGAGCAATAATATCTAACAGGGACTTCTTCTTCTTTACCTTCGATGAAGGACCTGTCAAACAACACTAACAAATTATCAATAGCAGAACAACATTCAATTTCAGCAGTTCAATATTATACGTTATTACACTTACTTTTCTTCACAGTTCTTTACAAAAGTTCCATGAGTTTCTCATCATCTCTCTGAAGGTAATCCCCTTTCAAGCAAATTACATTATCATTCCATATTCGAACTGTTGAATTCAAATCGAAGAAAAGAGGTCGAGACGAGCTCGCAAAGAAATATTCCCCTCCACTTGCAAAATAATTTTTCACTCCATAAAATTGTAACACATCTTCAGGAGATATTTTCCTCCTCACCTCATTTTCCTCCTAAAATTTATTTAAACTCTCACAGACATTTATTATCTCCAACATGTTCCCGTTTAACTGGGCAGGACATACTCCAAAAATATTCATTATCCCTTTCGCAAGATTTTTAAGGGGCAAACTCAACCCATACTCCAACAGAGACATGTAATACAGAAAACCTTCTTCCAATTTTCTCTGAACATTCCCATCATAATACTCCAAGGAGATCGATTGATCTATTCCCCTGTTTGATTTCTCATTCTCTAAATTAGCCAAAAGAAAGAAATATTCCTCCCCAGATCCTACTGCATAACTTCAAAATAATCTACCGGCATGTTCTTTAAAGTTCCCCCATTTTCCCCCTATGAGAGCCTTGGATTTACAAAACTCTCAAACACATCAAATTTTGGAGGGTATTATATCAATAGTCCAGGGAAATCTGGAAATTAAACCACTCCTACTTCGTCCTCCCTATCAGATTCTATATTATCAAATTAAGCCAAATAACCAGAAGCCGACGCCTCCATCACAGGGGAAGTCCTCATCTCAGCCATAAATCTAAGGTGAGGTTTGATTCTAAACAAATACTCCTCCCGCTCGACCTACACACAGGTCCAGGTATTCTATCATTATCTTTTATACATGCATCATACATATACGTATATCATTCACATCTCTTTTATAAACATATATCAAACAAATTTTTATAAGTTACTATAAATAGTAATTTTTTTAAATTTGAAAGCCGTAAAAATCATTTAAAAAATGTACATCAACAATATCGCAAAACATTCTACTAACCTTCAACGTATGAAAATAAGTCTAGCACAGCGCCAAATCTTTTCTTCACAACGCTTCTATACAACCACCATCGTGACTCAGTCTCCGCAACCTTCTCTCCCCTTGACTGCTGATCTCTCTACCCTCAGTTTCAAAGCTGAGGCGTCCCTTCCACAATTAATGTTAGATGTTTTACACCTTTTCGGCAAAAATACTTTCCCATTATTGCCCCCTGCCCTATATTTTATTATATTCTCATCTCATATACCCAAATCCTCCTCTGACCTTACCACACTCATGGCGGCTCAACATTTAAACGCAATCAAACTTTCCCTGTACTAACACAAAAGGCAAAAACTTAAAACTACCTGCTTTTTCCATTCTTGTTTCTACTAATAGAAATATTGACGCCATTTCCAAAGTTCTCATATTTAAAAAATTCAAATTCTTTATTCAAAACAGTCAAACAACATTTGCAACAAAGAATGAAAAATTCAAAACTTCATTCTAATAACATTTCCTTGACAGTTATTCAACCTCATACAAATTACTCCCTTACATATAATTACACAAGAAACATCCCAGATGTCTAGGAGAGCCACACCTGATCAGTTCACCTCCAGCAATCCTTATATCTTACAACTCAATCTCTTCCACAACAATCAGTCTTACAACCTCTTTTTGAGTTGAATGCTCCGCAATCACTTCTCGAAATAGCTCTTCGAAGAAGCGACGTCCTAACTCAAGTTTCCTACCCATCCAATCCAAACCAACAAGCTGATACTCAGACACTGGCAAGTCAGCATCAATATCAAGCAAGCCAAAGATCCGTACTCGCACTTCAGCAATCTTAATCGCCAATCGTCCCTCAGCAGCATAACAAATTCTGTTTGATCGAGTCCACACCATCTTCTATATCTAACTTCATCTATACTCATTTCCCCTATTTATGTAGTTTTCTAGATTACTTTAAATCCCCTATAATTCATATTTATATTCTATTTTTTCACAACACCAAACCCTAGTATCCTGAGTATAAATTATTTTAACTTATCAATCCACATCGACCTCAGTGAATTTGGCCTACTTGAGCTCGAACTCATTTTCTTCAAATCTAATATTTCAAAAAGATCTCCCTGAGCTCAAAATTCCAATCTTCTGCAATTATCTCCCCCAATAATACTAAGTTCTTCAATTCAAAAAAAGTTTTTTTATCTTTTATTTCGCAAACACATTTTTACTGCTCGATTGCTATAATAAACTTTGTAGTTCAATATTTTATATTAGATTTCATCAGCTATTCATTCATCCCCAAATTACTCATAGCTCGATTACGATAACAAGAGTTAATTCTATCTATCAACACAGAGTTTGAATAAACATTTTTTATTAAGCTCGAATGTAAATTACAAGTACTTTACAGATAAAAAGTTCTTCAGGTAATTTACAGATAATAAGTTTTTTAGGTACTTTTCAGATAAAAAGTATTTCAGGTACCCTAAAACAATAAATCCTTCAGTTAATCTATCTTTAGTGATATTTCACTCCAAGAATCTTTTGAAGCAAAGCAGGCATTAGAAAACGCAGAGCATCCTCCTTCCTCTGAGTTTGGTTAAGGTCTAGACATGGAGCCAAACTTGAAATAGAAACTATAAAAGAATGGAAGTCAGTGCTTGAACGAATTCTTCAAACAAAAGGTCTTCTCAGAGCCAAGAAACGATGATCATGCAGATCAGATTTCAAGCCTCCGTCTCCCTTCTCTACTAGCACTATTGCCTCCTCTATAACCACCACCTTCAGAGAGTTGGTGAAGATAAAGAAGGCCCTCTTTTAGAATCCAATCCTACACAAGATACTAGCAATACTGCCTCGCAGTTATACAGGCCCCCACATTTGTCTCCTCAACCTTGTCCTCTACAAGGATGTGGAGGTACCTCTAATGTTGCTCGCCTGTTAAGACAACGTAATGAAATCTCCACATACATTAAAAATCTTTTTCAGCTTTGGCCGCTTCTTCTTCTGACATGTCATAATACAGCGGTGGAACGGGAATGGGGGTGGGCATCTCTAATGATTGGTCACCGAAATATCTCAAATTAAATTTTTGCATCTCTCCAGAAACTTTCTCTTCATAAACCATTCTTTGGGTCTTCACCATCATCAATCTATACTTCCAGATAATTTTTTAAACAAACAACATACTTTGCCAGAATCCTCGGCACATGTACTATTTATATAACCCTGGTATTTAATGCGTAGGTACATTTTTAAAGCAATCATCAATCAATACAGAGCCACTCTCAAAACCCTAAGCATCGCGTACATCAATACTTCCAATATCATTTAATGCAGATGCATCCTACCACATAAAACAAATACCCATTTTCCAAACCAGTCAAATCAACATTAATACGTCATTTCTTTTTCAACTTCCAGCAACACAACTCCATATAATCTTTCTCAAGCAAAGCCACTCGTGACTTTAGTTGCAAGGGGGCGATTGCAGGGACTTATCCAACGATCTAACCCAATTCAAACTATTTTCAATATAAACTGCCTCCATATCAGACTCACGCATTTTTACACGTAACATGAACAGTCAATAGTATCTCCTAGCCCATGAAATGATAAAGAACATGGAACGAGCATAATCATAAAACCTTGAATAAGTCAAAGACATCTACCTCTCACAAACTTAACAGTTACTTAGTTGACCATCACTTTTGACATTGTTCGAAGAACGTTCTTCAGCACGATAATAAACTACGTACACGGCCTATATAAGGGAAAAGTTCTAGAAAAGACAAGGACCAGTAAAATATATGAGAAATAACCAAGAAAACCATAATTTCTAGATTCTCATACCCTAAATTTCTTATTTACAAGATCAAGTATTTCTAGTTCGAGATATCACTTGAAATAAGATATCAGCCTCAAGCAATAAAAGTTTCTGTTACTAAAACCCTCAACCCGAGGTAATGGCTTTTTACATATTCAAAGGATTTCTATGCTAAATCAGATGTATTATTTCTTACTTTACATTAGCTTTTGTCATAGGAACATTGATGCCTCTTAATTTAGTTTGAATTTTGAAATTTTCATTCCTCATTTAGAAATCCTATTTTGTTTGTACTGAGAATTTTAGGGAGAAAGAAAATGATTTTTTTAAGTTATATAATTTCATGTTTTGTAGAAAATGGATCTGATATGTGTTATCTACTTAGATATGTATTATTTTTGATTATATTGAAAAAATTACGAACTGATAAACATAAATTGATAAAATACCTGAACCTCGATCTAGGTATAGATGCCTGATAAGGTGTTAATAAATAGGATACCTTCTTCTTCAAACTCATCCTTCGAGATAGATCCCTATACATCTGGCCAAACTATAGATGAAATGGAAAAAATCCATTCTGTTGACTTCGAGGCTGATCCTATTAGTAATAGGATATCAAACAATGATTTTTTTTTCTGATGGTGATGCCAAAATAAGATTTGATGGTGATAGTGGTAAGGATGCTAAATTCCCTGGTATCTTAGACAGTTATCCTGAGGGGTCTGATACTATGAGGGAGTTTTGCAAGTGTAAGGGTAGTGTGAAGGGCATGGGGAGAGGCCTTCAAGAGTATAAAGGTAAAATATGTAAGGAGTACTTTGATGAAGAAGGGGATGGTTCGTATTACCCAATCCCTAATTTAGAGGAGGAGATCACCAGAGGAATTCCTGAGGATATTTCTCTAGAATACTTTGATGGGAACGAGCTAGACGACCTGGAGGAAGGGTTGATTTGTTATTTTTCTCAGTTTGACTATGGACTAAGTGTGCCCCTAACTAACTTTGCAAGGGCATAATTTATGGGATCAAAGCTTGCCCTGCCCAGTTAAATGGGAATGTATATGAAATGATCAGTGTTTGTGAAACACTTAATTTAAAGTGAGATAAGGAGGGAAAAGAAAGGAGATTGACTTTTGAAGATGTGTTAAAGTGCTTCAATGTTAAGTATTTCAGCGCTACTGGGGTACTTATTTTTCTTCTGTTTATCAAAGGCCTTAATTTTTTGACCTTGATTCTACTGGGAATGTGCAGAATGATAACCTTGTCTTGGTGAGAGACGAATGTATGCAACGAACTGAGGAGGACATCTTGGATCTATCATATAGATCATTTAAGGAACGTAAGTAGATATACTTTTTTAAACTTAATGTAATTGATTTTTTAGATCCCCGTTGCAACTTTGTTAAAGAAGAGTCTTTTGTTGACATTGTTGTCCGAGAAGATACCGAGCTCAAAGGTGTGTAGGGCGATCTTAGTAAAAGTAGGCATAAGAAGGTGAACAGTAGATGGCTCAAAGTTCAGAAAGCTCAAGCAAAGCAAAAAATGACTGATACTAGTGGGATGGAATCGACCTCTGTGCCTGCTTTTCCTGTACTAGGTACATTTGTGGATACTGGTGTCGCAATTTTGAAGGTTGCAAATGCCCCAACACAAGCTCTTCGGCCTCGTCCATCTGGGCCCAGCTCTATCATTCCAGGCTGAAGATAGTTTGGGAAGAAAAACTTGAAGAAAACATCTTTGATTGTACTACTGGAGATAGTGAGGAGGCTAAAATTGCTCTAAAGAAGAGAAGGTTGGTTGATAGTCCTTCAACACCTATTGAGGTTGCAAAACAGAAGGCTTCTATAAAGACGAAGGTGGATGAAAATATACTAGCCCTTAAAACCAGTTTTAGGACCCTTAAGGTAGCTAATTTTTCTAAGGTAGAATTTGCTGTAGAAGTCAAGATGCAGAGGGTAAGTCATTTCAAGGTATCTTAGTTACTTTCAATTTGTAACCTATTATTCATATTCTTATAATTTTTCTATTCATGTATCTCTTGTTTTGAAGGGCCTGGTCCTCAGAATCGGGGATGGGAAAGATCTTTTGTTGAAGAGGGTGGCTTTTTTGAAGCAGTGAACGACTAAGTTAGAGAAGGAGTTGGAAAGTGAGTGAGCTAAGCTGGTGGAGGAGAGGATAAAATCAAGCTCAGAAATTGCCAGCTTGAAGGATTCTTTCCAGGTAATAGTGGACAAGCTCAAGAGGGAGGATACAGACAATATCAATGAAGTGAGCTTTTCCCGTGACAACCTTGCTCAACGTCTGCATGAGGATGGTTATTATAATTCTGATATCATGGCCATTATTGAAGGGCGATCTGCAAAAGTTATTGGGCTGGTTGAGGATGATGATGAAGTGGCTGCAGCTCATTCTCCAACTCTAGAGACTATTTCTGGACTAGATGGTATTGGTCCTCTCGAGCAAACTCAAGCTCGTGAGGTAGATGGGCAAGAAAAGGTAGATTAATTTAACTGTTTGTCATGAAAACTTTGTGGTAAATTTTTTTTGCTATTGGTGGATTGTAAATTGTTGGTTCTATTTAATGGATTAATGGACACCTTTCTTGATTTTGATATAAGAATATGTAATTGTAGGATATTGACGAACTAAGAATGGTTAGTGATACTTTAAAGAAAGAGCTAGCTAAGGAGAAGAACTGATCAGCTGTAACAACTCATGCCATTGCATAGATCAAATGTCAGGTGAGAAAATATAAAGTTCTTAGGGATGCATATTGGAAAGATTTTTATGACGCACAGCTTGGTTGGGCTAGCTAAAATGAAAATTAAATACGATGGAGTAGATAGGAAAAGTAGGAGTAGGTATCTTAAAATGCTAACTTTCTTATCTGGTGGTATTAGGGAAAATGCTCCCTCTGTTACCAAGGACCTTATGATATTAACCCTATTTCTTGAGGCTGAAATAAATAGCATGAAGGGACTAAAAGAAGCTTACCTTCGAGTAATGGAGGAGAATAGATTGTACCCTGGGCCTGGTACTATTGAAAGCCTGGCTACCAGAACTAGGAACCTACACAGCTTGAAAGCTAAGGATGTATCTGTTCGTGCTGGGGTTTCAATGATTTATTTATGACCATATCATTGTATATTGTAATTATATTTATGTTGAGTAGGAACTACTATGTATGGTCAATATATTCTTTAATATAATGGAGAATGTTATGAGGCATCGATCTATGTTGCAGGGTGACTGCTCAGAATTTTGTATAAGCCTTAACCGATCTTAACCAAAAACTTAAGTTTGATTTAAAAAGGTGTTATACCGCTTTGGAATATGTAACTAATCTGAATATGAAATTCGAGGTCGACTAGGTGAATTCTCAAGCTAGTGAGAAGGATTTGACCGAAATAATAACAAAAATTAAAGCCAATTTGGTGACCTCTCAAGCTGCTATGAAGAAATTGACAGATTTAAAAATGAAACATGAGGTCAATTTGATGAATGAGAAAGTTTCAAAAGAAATTTTAGAAACTTACTAGAGTAGACAGGAAAAACTACTAAGGGAATGTCATGGGCGGGTGGTAGAACTGTGTATATCAAACAGGGATAGACTTTCAGTAGGTGACTTTAAAGATAAGCAATTGGCGGCGGTGATATAATTTTTTAAGGGAGAAATAAAAAGGATTGAAGAAGAAAGGGATATGATGGACGATTTTATGGTTAAAAATGGAGTTACCTGTAATGTTGATATAATTTATGTAGACTATTTGAATCTAGGTGAACCCAAACACTAGACGTGCAAGCTAAAGCCGCGGGAAATATGGTAGAGAAATAGTATTTACCAAACCAAAAGAGCTTATTTCCCCAAGAGCTCCTAAAGTTTGTGGATCCTCTTCTGGTGTGAACCAGAGAAAGTCAACTTTGAAAATGTCTAAGTAGATGTATCGCATAATTATATAATGAGTAATCAAGGGATCAAAGCTAGTTTTACCTTTTACTTAATCATTTGATATTTAGTATACAACTATGGTAGTAGACAACAATGTAGGGAAAAATTTGAGTAGTTTTCATTGATGAGACCAGATTGTACTTACATTTGGAGATTCGATCTCAATTTTGGAAATAAATTGAACGACAAACTATAAATGGTATTCTGCTTGGAAAAATAAGTCAAGCTTACGATAGTATTTCTTTAATCACCTTGGAACCCTAACTCCTTTTATTATCAAGTAGTAGGAACCCAATCTAGTTCCCTACTACAATAAATGGTTATTCCCTATTCTCTGTGAGCTTTCCTACGTTTGGCTCCTTTGTGCTTTTCAGGATTTCCCTGAGAACTAGGTTATTGATTTATAATTTACGATTTTGAACTCTTTTATTGTATGAGTTGGCCAGCATGTTGTGATACCGGCCTTGATTTGCTACAACTCAGTCTCTTGTTTTATCTATCCAGTTCGTGCAACATGCTAACTTGAACTCGTATTCTTTATCAGTTAGTTCATGATCCTTGACTACGTAGTGATACTCTATTGGGATTATTGCCTCTGTCCCATAAACTAGTAGAAATGGAGAGCATCTTGTTGACTGCCTCGGCGTTGTTCGATATGCCCACAAATCGTGTGGTAACTCCCATATTCAATTCTTTTTCTTTTTTAATTGTAGTCAATTTTTGATTCCATCGACTATGGTCTTGCTTGCGATCTTGGCCTTCCCCTTCCCTTGAGGGTAATATGGGTTCGATGGTGAATGTATTATGTTGTATTTGTTAAGGAATGCGACTACCTTTTCCCCAACGAACTGGGGCCCATTATCGATTCGAATCAGATGGGCACAGTCGAATATTGTAATAATATATTCCCAGATGAATTTGATGACTTCCTTTCGAGTTTGATAAAGGTGAACTACGTTCACCTCTTTCGTAAAATAGTCTGTTGCCACAAGTAGGAATATTCTGTTGCCTAGTGTGTTTGGAATTTTTTTTGCAAGATCTAGGTCCCACTATTTAATTGGCTAAAAGACTTTGCTAGCATGAAGTTCGAGCGTATGGGCTCTTATCTGATGAGCGTATCGTTGATAGGCGCCACATTTTTATGAATACTCTGCATCTTCTTTTCTAAATTTGGGCCAATATACTCCTTGTGTGATTGCCCAATTTGTAAGCGAGCGCCCTGCAGCATTAGATCCGCATGTTCCTTTATATAGTTCCTTAAGCATTCCTTCGGTATCTTTCTGCGATAGGAATTTCAAATAGGGCCTAGTGATTGGCCTCTTGTAGAATTTATTATTCTGGACTGTATAACGTTTCAAATTTTCAATAAATTACCTTTTTTCTCTTGGATCTTCTGGGAGGTCATTATCACACTTGCTCTCTGGCCCTATGTAGATGAGGAAAGGTCTTCTCCAGTCGTCTTCTTCCTCTTCATCGCCCCCAGAATTGATTACGCATACCGATGCGTAATCAATGTTGGGGGCGAACACTACTTCAATTTGGAGGTATCTAGCTTCTATACCCAGCTAAGTAAGCTAGGGAATTGGGATGTCGATTTTCATTATGAGGTAAGTATTTTAGTATCGCCTTATTGAACCTGCTTATTTATTTAACTACCATTGCTGCATAATCGACCATCTTTCTATTCTTCTTATATCATTTTGAGTAGTGATAAACTATTAGCAGTGAATCAGTGTGCACTAATATTTTAGGTACTCTGATTTTTAATGCCATATCCAACCCATGGAATATGGCCTCGTATTCTATGATATTATTCGAGGCTTCAAAATTAAGCCTTATTGATTTATCAATTCTATCATTGGATAAAGTGATCAATATGATTCCCACTCATGACCCTGCGGGTCAGGCTAATCTATCAGTAAGTAATCTCCAACGATCTTATGTTCCCCACTCGACTCTATCTTCGAAAGGTTTTGTGGGCTGATCAATTTTATGTTCCTCAATTATTTTGGGGTCATGTTCTTCCCAGTCGGCATCTTTCACTGGGAAGTCGGCTAAGAAATTGGCTACAACTTGTCCCTTCTCTGACGTTCTCTATTCAAATTAAATATTGTGCTCTTCCAAACTAACTGACTATTGATGTATACGTCGAGATTACTCTTTCTTTGATAGCACTTCCCGAAGTGGATTGTTTGTCATAACTTTCACCGAATGTGCTTGGAAATAGTATTTCAATTTTTGCGATGTGTATACGAGTATTTGGAAGAGCTTCCCGATTTTAGTATATCTCATCTCAGTTGGAGTAAGCATTTTTCTTATGAAGTACACTGGCTTATCAATTTTTCCTTCTAATCTAATCAGAATGGAGCTTAGATAGTTTTTTGTTACTACAAGGTAGATTGTTAATTCTTCATTTTCCATCGGCATGCTCCTCACTGAAGACTTTCCAAAATACTTTTTTAGTTCTTGAAAAATAGCTTCATATTCTTTTGTCCAATCGACTTCTTCATTTTATTTATTCCTTTGACTCTTCTGGTAGACCCACGAAGTAGTATGAACAGCCACCAACATTGATATGATGATTTTGAAATGAATCTATTGATAGCTACAATCTTACCAGCTAGTTTTGCACATCTTTCTTAGTTCTTGGTGAAGGCATGTAAATGAGAGCTCAAATCTAATCTGGGCCAGCTTCTATCCCCTTCTTGCTGATCAGGTGTTCAAGGAACTTCCCAGAGTGTACTTTGAATTGACATTTGTGTGGATAAAGTTTTATTCTATAGGATCGTAATATGTTGAAGATTGTATCAAGGTCTGTAACATGATCTTTCTTTTTTAAGCTTTTACAGAGCATGTCATCGATGTATACTTCAACAGTCTTTTCAAGGTGTTCTTTGATCATATTCATCACCAATCATTGGTAAGTTTCTACGGCGTTCTTCAGTTCGAATGGCATGACTCATTACAAATAGAGGCCCCTCTTGGTGATGAATGCAATTTTTCTTAATCTTTCTCTAAGAGTAAGATCTGGATGTATCCCAAAGCGCCGACCATCATGGATAGTAGCTCGTATCTAGCAGAGGAGTCTAAAATTTGGTGGATGATTTGGAGAGGAAAAATATCCTTTGGTGTGTGTTTGTTGAGATTGGTAAAGTCAACACAGACCCAAACCTTCCCATTCTTCTTTGGAACCGCTACTATGTTTGAGATCCAATCTGGGTACTTGGCTTCTCGGATAAAACCAACTTCGATTAATTTTTCAATCTCTTTGTTGACCTCTTCTATGAGTTGAGGTGAGAGTATCCTCTGGTTCTGTTTGACTGCTATGACTTTATCTCTAATGCTCAGCTTGTGGCAGACTAACTGTAGATTGACTCCTAGTATCTCTTAAAGTGCCCACGCGAAGACATCTTTATTGGTTTGAAGGAACTATATTAAAGCTTATTTTTCCTATTAAACAAGTATAATACTAATGAATGTTCTTCTAATGTGGCCATCGATTTTAATGTACTTTATAGGTTCGACTATAGAATGTTGATCCTCGACGTGATCAGCTTTCTGTCATTGTTATAAGGTAAATTTATATGACATGCCACATATAATAGACATTGTATTTTCACAAGCATGAATGAGCTTCTAACTTCCTTTGATCTCATAAATTCTTTCATTATGTTTGAAGCAAAGTGCTTGAAGATATGTAGAAGGCATTGCTTACATGTTGTATAACCGGCAACGACCCATGATCCCTAACTATCTAGACTTTATGTCGATCACATAGAATGTAACGTCAAGGGTTGCTAGTCTGGCTATTATAGGTAAAGCAATCCTTCCCACCCTTTCTTCTTTAAATTAATTGAACCCGGTGATATTCAGGCTGCTTGGTTCCACTTTTTCTGTAAGTCCCATATGCTCGATTGTACTCTAAAAAAGGACTTCTATAACACTTTCCATATCCACCATCATTTTGTGCATGAGGAAACTTTTTATTTTCAGCATGATGACAAACGTGTCATGATGTAGAAACTTTACGTGGCCTACATCGCAATTTTCGAATGAAATGCCAATTTACCTCTGACTAGACTGAGGTAGGAGTTTGGCTTATTTCTCCAATATTGTAAGAATATGGCACTGTGTCAACCTTCTTCTTTTGAATTGGGTTGAATTGTTGATCTGGTGAATCTCAATCATATGGCTAATGTAAAGATAGTATAAGTGTTTCTCTTCAGAATCCCTTTCAACTTGAATGATATCGATCTATTTATTGTAACTCCCATTTTACTATCCTTCAAGGTCGATGATGTATTTATAAATCATTCCATCCTTCTAAATGTATTCCATTAATCTTTGTACGGCGTAACATCTATCAGTGTCATGGTACATTCACTGGTCCATATGTTCCTATATTCCATGTTCTCGTGGTGCAGGAACCGATTGTATCGCTGGTCTTGGGAAATGATTACCACTACCTTCGCTTAACCTTTCTTTAACTGGCGCCCTAGCTATAGGTTATGGCTCTTCTTCATGTCGTTTTGGGTGTCGACGTCCTCTACTAGGTTTAAGTTGATCTTCACGTTCTAGATGGATTGAGGCTTCTAGTTCCTGCAGGTTATTACGTATTTGTTTGGCTACCCCTCTACTCATGGCTCTCAAGGTCTCAGTCTGTCTCGTACTGATATTCTAGAATGAATAGGTACAACTTCTTTATTTGTAGGAGCAGGTCCCTGTTGATTGACTTGCAGAGCTTTCAAGCGGTCTGGAGAATGGTCATTTTCTCTTCATGTCATTTGGATTCTAACTGCTGTAGTCTTTGTTCTTCCTCGAACTCCTTGTTGCGGAGTTCTCGATCTTGGTCCAATTGGCACTTAAGATCGCTACATTTTTTCATTTAAGCATCGAGGCTTACCCTTAATTTTGCTAACTGATCTGGTTCGGTGGAGGTGAACTTTGGTTGTATTGTTGAAGCCGCTCACTTGGTACTTGCCATAACTATTGTTGTTGATATCTATATAACTGTCTATCTTAGGACTTCAAGGTAAGTATCTTGTTTTCCACAGACGGTGGCAGATATAAGGACTTAAATTTGTAACTCAAATTGTTTCTTACCCAAGTGTACTTGTAGCACAAACAATTTTAAACAAGTAACAAAATATGGCACGAGTTTAGCGTGGAAACCTTTGAATTGGTAAAAACAACGACCTCAACTCGAGGATTTGAAAAGATAACTTTATTGCTTGGATATTACATGTTATAAAAGGTTGGTACTCTAGAATGCTTCTCACTGTACATTTTTTATCTCTAAAATCTTGTTCTCTGTCTTCTATCTTCTCTGTCCTATTTATATATCTCATATTCAGTTCTTCGGTGGCAGCACGTTCCCCTGTATTGGGGGAAGAGTGATGAAGCTTTTAGAGGACATTCCTCTAACATCTAGTTCTTGGGGACATGTGCCTTTGACTCATTCTTTTGTATTATTGCTGTGTTCAAGCCATTTTACTTCTCAGTTCGCGGACCAGGTGTCAGCATCGATAGGGTGTATAACTTTTAGATTTGTATAAGCCTAATAAGTTGGTAGTTTGTTGTTATTGTAGCTCAAGGGACAACCCTATGGGATTTGCATAGTCATAGTATAAGAGAAAAACCACCGGTCTTTGAATCATCTACTGGCAAAAACCCTACCTTTCTTGTTTTTAGTACCAACTCATTTCCTTTCTGCTGGCAGGTTCGGCTAATAGTAAAATTACATGAAGCTTAAGACATCGGCAGACCTACGTGAGTATTTGATAGGGAGTTACTACAACATAGTGGCATTTGACCCCTAAACCTCTTCATAGTGAGAGCAATAGAAGAAGCGTTGGGAAAGATAGATGAAGCAGGCAAGGTAAGGAACAAAAGAGCAGTGGAAAAAGCATTGGTGCAGCGCCGTAGGTCAAATAAGAATGACTTAACATAGGTTCGGCTAGGCGACGACATGGGCAAAGTGGCCTTTTCTTAGTGGTCATGTCATTGTCATAGGGTAGTTATTTTTATCTTTTCTCTATGTGTCAAAGCGATGGAGCCGCTATAAATAAGTAGGTATAGAACTGTAATGGCCTAATTCCGTAAATTGAAGTGACTTGGAATTAGCTCTTATACCAATGTACCTATGACAAAAATCTAATAGAAAACAAGAAATGACACAGGTGTTTAGCGTGGAAAGCCTAAGAATAGTTAAAAAAAAACCACGACCTTGGGCTGAGGATTTTTGTAATAGTAATATTTATTGCATGAGGCTGATATCTTATTATAAGTGATCTCTTAACTTAGAAATGCTTGATTCTGTGAATATGAAGTTGGAAGTTTTGAGAATCTAGAAAATATAGTTT
The DNA here is from genome assembly GCA_014058105.1 of Kingdonia uniflora. NCBI lineage: Eukaryota > Viridiplantae > Streptophyta > Magnoliopsida > Ranunculales > Circaeasteraceae > Kingdonia > Kingdonia uniflora. The sequence goes on from JACGCM010001992.1 coordinate 91,949, forward strand.
TCTTGGTGATTTCTCGTGTAATTTTTTGGTCCTCGTCTATTCTGGAACTTTGTTTTTATATAGGCTCTCTCCGCAGTTCTTCATCGTGCTGAAGCACGTTCTCAGAACAATATGGTTAGTAGTGGTTAACTGAGTAGCTATTGAGTTTATGAGAGATAGGTGGCTTTGACTTGTTCAGGCTTTTTTGTTTGAGCTCGACCCACGTCTTTCATCAGTTTGTGGAGTAGGTGGCAATGTTGACTGGAGGAGTTCTGTAGAAAATGTGTGGATCTGTATGGAGGTAGCTTAAACTAGAGATAGCTCGATTTAGGTAAGATCGAAGAGTAGGCCCCTACAATTGCCCCCTCTTAACTGAAGTCACGAGTGGCTTTGGTTGAGAAAGAATTTTTGGGTATAAGGGTATTCAGGTTGAGAATTTGAATAATGAAGGAAGTAATGATGGTGTTTGACTGCATGGAAACTGCGTGTGCTATGGGATGATGTACGTACATTGAATGTTTGATGAGACTATTGATGTACGCAATGGTTAGGGTTTGAATAGCTTCATTTTTATTGAATGATGATACTTCGGAAAACGTTCCTACACAATCAATATAGGGTTATATAAATAGTGCCTGTACCGAGGTTTGTGGCAAAGTACATTTGTTTTGTTACAATATTATCTGAAATTGTTAAAGATGGTGAAGACCCGTAGAATGGTTCTTGGGGAAAAATTACTTCTGAAATACAGAGGTTGAAGTTGAAGTATTTCGGGGATCAGTCCATGGAGAATCTTACTCCTGTTCCTCCAACATATCAAGGAATGTTAGAAAATAAAGCGGCTAAAGCTGAGGAGGAGTTTTACTACAGATGGAGGTTTTGCCACGTTATCTTGATAGGCGAGCAACGTTGGGTTTGTCTTCACATTCTTGTGAAAGACAAAGTTAGGGAGGCAGATGCAAGGATAGGCATAACTGCAGGGTAGTTGCGCTGATGTCTTACGCTCGAATGGATTATAAGGTCGGGACCTCTTCATCTCTACCAACTCTGCGAGGGTGGTAGTTATAGGAGAGGTGGCGATGGTAGTGGAGGAGGAATATGGAGAATGGAAGTCTATTTCTGCACTTTTATAGCAACTATGCACTGAGAAGACCTTCAATTTGAAGAGTTGGTTCAATCACTGAGTCTCCTGCTTTCACAGTTTTCACTTGAAGTTTGTCTGGACTTTGACAAAACTCATGGGAGGGAAGATACTCGTAGTTTCCAATGCCTGCTTTGCATTGGGGTAAAAAAATTACTAAAGTAGGACGAACTAAATGACTTGATGTTTCAAAGTGCATGAAAGACTTGTTAGCTGTAAAAGCATTTAAAAGATTTATTATCTATAAAGTACCTGATGTTGAGTACTCGAAAGACTTGTTATCAGTAAAAACACTTGTAATTTGTTTCGTGATGAATATAATTTTGTTATCCAATCTCTGTGTTGCTATAGAATAGAATAACTATAGAAATTGAGCAGTATGATCTGTAGACTTTCGAATATTGTATGAAATGAAATGTATAAGATCAGAAAGTACATTTTTTTTATTAAAATCGAAATGCAGAAATTTGCTTCTAAAGTGATTATATCTGTGTAAGTGTCAAATATGATTCGATATGTATGCTAAAATTGTGGGGGAGAGAAAAGTATAAAAGTTTCAAAATGAAGAATAGATCTCGGAGAGGTCGTTCTAGAATATTAGATTTAGAAAAAATAAGCTCGATTTGGAATAGGAGGAAATGACTGAGGTCGATAGGGAGATATATGTTCAAATAACTTTTCTCAAGATAATAGGGTTTCTGTTACGAGATAATAGGATTATATCACGACTTGTGGGAGATTGGTAGTAAAAATTTATAAATAAGGGGGGAATGAATTCTAAGTAAGGGGAAGGAAATAAGAATGGTTTGGACTCGATCTGAAAGAATTCGTTATGCCGTCGAGGGGCGGCTGGCGATAAAAATAGCTGAAGTGTGGGAATAAATTTTTGGATTGTTGGATTATGATGCTGTGTTGCTAGTGAGGGAGGTGCAACTAGAAGTTTAAGATTGGATTGGGAGGGAACGCGAGTTTAAACGTCATTTTTATGAAGAAATGTTTCGAGAAATTATGGTGGATCCTGCAGCTCGAAAAGTTTATGTTAGAGAGGTTGTTGTAGATGAGATCAAATTAGAAGATATGAGGATCACTGGAGGATATTTGATCGGATGTGGTTCCCCAGGTCATCAAGGTTGGTTTAGGTATAATTATATGTGAAGTGAAAAAAAGAAGAAGAAGAATGTAAATAGGAGTATAATGCATATATGTAATCTTATGAGTTTGAATAATTTCAAAGAATTGGAATGAGAATACAAGTTAAATAGATCCTCTATTGCTGTAAATGATGTTTAGTGACTGTTGTGAAAAATGAATTTGAAAATTTGTTATGAGAGCTTCGAAAATGACGTCACTGATGCTATAAGTAGAAGAAGCAAATAGAGAAAAAATAGGGAGCTTATGATTTTGTCCCTTGTGTAAAAGTTGTGAAAACCCGATTGCTTGTAAGCATGAGTCATCATGAGTGTGGTTAGGTCAGAGGGAGATTTGGAAAAGTAAGATAAAAATAGATTAAAATATAAGTCAAAGGGCCACGATGGGAAAACGTTTTCACCTAAAAGGAGTAAGGCGTCTGACATGGATAGTGGAAGGGATGCCTCAGTTCCAAAACCGAGGACGGCTCGTATGAGGCTCAATAACTGCCAGCAGTAAGAGAGAGAAAATTCAAATACTACTTCATCTTCGTCATTCAAACATTTTTTAGCTTCTGGAAACTTGAAGAGTAGTGAGAGAGAAAGGAAGAAGAAAGGCAAAAATACCAGAGAAATTTGTGAGGAATTAATCGATGGTGATCAGCAGTCAAAGTATGAGAGAGTTGCTGAGATTGAGTCACGAAGGTGGTTATATAGCGGCGTTGTGAGGGAAGGATTTGGCGCTACCTCGGATTCACATTCTGGCATAGACGGTTAGTAGAGGATTTGTATGTTTTACGTTTGTATTTTTTTTTTACGATCATACTTTGTATTTAGGCAAATCTAAAAATTACTATTTTTAGTAATCTATGAAAACCCGTGTGGTATATGATGTATGAAAGATATTTGTATGCGAATGATGTATATGTAAAAGATAATAATAGATACCTGGACCTGTATGTAGGTTGATCGTGAGGAGAGTTTGTGAAGGATAAAAAATCCTTTTCTATAGTTGATATGGTAAGTTCCCCTATAAATGAGGCATCAACCTCAGGTCGATTGGCTGAGTCTGAGATTGAAATGTCTGAAAGTAAGGATGAAGTAGGTGTTGATCAATTTTTAAATTTTCCAGAATGATTGGTATCCTATCCTCCTCGCTCGGATCTATTCAAAGAGTTTTGCAAAGCCAAGGTTTTTGTAGGAGGTAGATGGGGTAACTGTATAGAATACGCCAGTACGTAATTTAGGGGTTATACTGCAACAATAGAAGAGTAATATTTTTATCTGTTGGCTGATCTGGCAAAGGAGAAAAGAGGTAGGGGTATAGACGAATCAATTTCTTTGGAGTATTTTGATGGGAATGTTCTGAGTGAACTATCAGAGGGGTTTTTTATGTTACTTGTCTCAGTTGGAGTACGGCTTGAGTCTCCCTCTTAGCAATCTAGCCAAAGAGATTATAAATCTCATCGGGGCATGTCCCATTCAGATGAGCGGGAACATGTGGGAGGTGATAAGTATTTGTGAATCTCTGAATACACGGTGGGAAGGTGATGGGAGAAGGAGGAGGATATCCTTTGAGGATTTTTTGTAGTTTTATGGGGTAAAAAACTAGTCGTAAGTAGAGGGGCATATTTCTTTGCGAGCTCGACTCGGCCTCGCTTTTTCGATCTGAACTTAGCAGGTCGACCATGAAATGATAATGTGATATATGTGAAGGGTGATTGCCTTCAGAGAAAAGATGAAGAACCCATAGAAATTTTGTTTACGACTGTAAAACAAAGTAAATATAACAGTATATAATGTATGAGATTGATAGTTGAAATTGCATGATGTTCTGCTAATGATAATGTTTTGTGAATGACAACTCCCAAATCTCAGGTGGCGAGGAAAGAGTCATTGTTGGATATAGTTGCTCAAGAAGAGATAAAGCTCGAGGCTGTGTTGGAAAAGCTTGGCATTAGCAGGAAGAAGCGTGTTAACAGTCAAGCCAAAAAAAATTAAAAATCTCAGTCAACGAGGCTAATGACGAGTGCTGAAGGCAGTAAGAAGATGGGAACTGATGGGGAAAGCCGAGTCAATTTTCCCAAGCCCCCTGGAGTGGACTGCACAGGGATACTTGAGTCCACTACGTCGAGAAAATTAACTCGAACGTTTCCCATGAAGTAAATGCTGAAGTGTCCTTCGACCTTCGGAACCATGGGAAGGTATGAGGCCATGAAAAGGAGAAGGGGGTGAAAGTCGTAGAAGATCAACTTGTTGTGGAGGACGATTTGAAAGAGGTGGAGGAAAAAGCCAGGTTGGAAGCTCTCCACGGGGAAGTGGAGATGAGCAAAATGGTAGGTTCATATGTATTGTGATGACTTTTTGTATTATGATTCGAGCTAATCAATAGGGTAGATTTGTTTGTATTTGCAGGCTGTCAGTCTTATAAAGGGAATATACCTCAGGGTCTAGGAGGAGAGAGCTGAGCTGAAGGGGAAGAAGGTTGAGCTCGAAAGGAACGTAGATCGACTGAAAAATGATCTACTCAAGGAGGGAAAAAGGATGGAGGCTTTAAAGGCTTCACAAGTGGTAGAGATAAACAATTTACATGCAGAAGCGAGAGCAAATTTGAAGGAGGTGGTAGCTGAGTGTAACAGACTCGGGCGCTAACTTATGTCAAAAGGATATTCCAAGGATGAGGTAGATGCTATTAGGGCAGACACCTATGTGGAGGTGGAGGAAGATGAAAAGAATGAAGATATTGTTGTTAGCGTTGTGGACGGCTTGGATGGTATCTCTCCTCAAACGGTGAGAGAGAACCAAGGGGTTAACAATGAGCGTCCAGAAGGGGAAACTGAGAAGGTAGAGTAGTGCGATGGTTTTGTGATTATATGAATATTTGGGAATGTTTGTAAACTGATTGGATATTTTTTGCTGCATAGAATCCTGTAGGTTAAGTTGCTTTTGTAAACCTTGCTGCAGGAACTTAAGGACATACGCCTCAAAATTAAAGATTTAGAGGCTGAGCTTGCTAAGAAGAGAGACGCCTCAACGTCCCTGTTGTCTTCACAAGTGGAGCTAAAGGTTAGAATAGAGCAATAAATATTTGATTTGTATGCTTCATTAGTATATAGCTATAAAGTAATAAATAGAGCATAAAGATGGATCAAAAACCTGTTATCGGCTTAGGGGCAATGGCACTGAAATGTCACAAAGGAAATATCTAAGTATTGACAAATTTAAAATATAGTGAATGTGTACCTTAAGCTTGGAAGTATGTGTTATGGAGTATCCATCTGAGATTGTACTTTGACCTTAAGTTTAGAAGTAGTCTTATAGGGTTGATGTCAAAAAATAGATATATTGCTAGAAATGAGTCATGTATGGTGATTGAATGTTCTGAATCAAACTTAATATAATGTATATATAATGTACAGGTCGAATTTGAGTAAGCTCACTTGCGTGAATGTGATGTATGCCAATATAACCAAGAATTTATAGATGAGTTTGATAGGATGAGAGAGGCGAATGAAGACAAAAAAGATCAACATGTAAATGTGTACTTTAAGTTTGTTGAGGCAACACAGACTGCTATCGACCTAGCTCGGCAAATCAAGGAGATGGATGCCAAAATTTAGAAAGTGCAAAAAGAGCTCGTGGAGTTAAAAGAACATGCAGCGAAACTCAAAAGCCAGAATAATACGTTGATGGTAAAGAGTATGGAGGATGACATGGCTCGTTACAATATACAGGCACTAGAAAAATCGGAGGAAGGCTTAAATCGGTCGGTGGCTAGTTTGAAGAATGATTTGATCAAGAAAACTAACAATCATGAGCAAACTCGAGCTGATCTAGTAAATAGTAGGAACGAGCTGGAGTGATTAAAGAAGAAATTGGTTAATAAAGATAACGAGCTGAAGAGAGCTCAAGACTATCTATCTGTATCTGAAGTTGCAGTTGAACAATTGTATACAGCTTTATCTACCAAAGATTTTGAATTTCGGATGGTGCAGCGTAAGTGTGATGAGTTGAACAAAAGAGTGGCGCAATTGAAGGCCGAATTAGCGTAGACCAATTCACGTGCCAGACACGCCAAGGCAGAAAATTGCCCCAGGAAGAATAAAAATGATGCCAAGGTCTCCCTTGTACAAGAAGATGTAGTCAGCCTATCGGCTCGAACAAGAGAGCTAGAAGGGGATGTCACTCGAATTCAAGGTCATGTGCAAAAAGGAGTTGAGGGGTTGAGAGAAAGCGAAAGGAAGCTGAATACTGCTCTTTCCAAGGAACAAGGGTTAAAGCTGGCTATCAGAGGGATGGATATTTTGATACAATAGAAAGACGAAATGTTACATAAGATTTTGGATGTAGAAAAAATGAATAGGGAGATTAAGGTACTTCGTGCTCAGGTGGCCGATTTGGAGGCGATTACTCGAGCTGAATCAGGGAAAGCCGACAAAAAATTGAAAGAGAATATTGCTTTCACAGATCAAGTAGACAGAGAAATAACATGGCTAAAAGAACAGTATGCGAGGTTAGAAGAACGCCTTCAGAAGGCTATTTTTTTTTCTCTAGGTTAGTTATAACCGAGGCATCGCACTCAGAATTGTTGAGGGCTGCCATTACCTATTTTATAGAGGATGTTAAAAGGCTTGAGTCAGAAAGAGATACCTTGTTCAGCAGTTTGTCAAACAGGGGATGTATTTGTAGAGCTGATATCGATCGAGGAAATTAAATGCAGTCCATAGAAATGGATTTAGGCCATCGACCTGCTGAATTGATAGAACATGGCAGGATTGCTGTGACTTCCTGAGCTCGAGAATTTATGGCTGATTGACCTCCTATTGTAGGAGGAGCTCAAGAATTTATGGCTGATTGACATCTTGTTTCAAGGGAAAGCGTAGCTGACATCCCAGCAGCAAAAAATAATCTATTGTAGAGGTTGTATATGTAACCTGAAATAAAAACTAGTTGTTGCAGACAAGTTGAGAGATGAAAGCAAGTATTACCTTTGCTTTATCTTATGTCTGTTAGAGTCTTTGATGTAAAACAAGTATTACCATAGTTTTAATCACAGAGATTTAGTAGAGTCAACCAAACCAAGTGTTATCCTTGATCTAACTAGTATGATGTCGCAGCCATATTGAGGTAGATGTAAGATTGTTTTACCTTTACTTTATCTTATGTCTGGTAGAGTCTTTGATGTAAAACAAGTATTACCTTAACTTTAATCGTAGAGATTTAGTAGAGTCAGCGAAACCAAGTGCTATCTTTGATTTAACTAGTATGATATCGCAGCCATACTGAGGTAGATGAAAGTTAGTTTTATCTTTGCTTTATCTTATGTCTGGTAAAGTCTTTAATGTAAAATAAATATTACCTTAGTTTTAATCGCAGAGATTTAGTAGGGTCGGCCAAACCAGGTGTTATCCTTGATTTAACTAGTATAATGTCGCAGCCATATTGAGGTAGATGAATGCTAGTTTTACCTTTGCTTTATCTTATATCTAGTACAGTCTTTGATGTTAAACAAGTATTACCTTAGTTTTAATTACAGAGATTTAGTAGAGTAAGCCAAACCAAGTGTTATCCTTGATTTAACCGGTATAGAGGTCGATTAAAGGCTTGTATTATCTATGTTTTAATTTATGTGTTGTCTACAATGTAGAGAGATGTATGGGAGAAAAACTTATAAGTTTCATTTAATAGAAAAGGATGTACATTGGATGGAGATAAAAATCTCACTTTTGGAATGGGAAAAATGAGAATTTGAAATGGATTAGTAAGGGACTTAACGATAGTACCGTTTCAGTCGCCTAGTGTTCCAAATATTTGAAATGTAAACTCCATCTTCTGTCATGAGGTAATATGATCCCAGGCTTGAGAGTCCTGCGATAAGGAATATACCATCCCAATTGTCTACTAGTTTCTCAGCAAGAGGCTATTTGTGATATTGAGGTATTTCTCTGAGGACAAGATCATCAATTTGGAAGGTACAACTTCTGATTCGTTTGTTGTACGAACTGGCCAGCATATGGTGATTTTAACCCAGGTTAGCGATGGAGCATTCCCTTATTTTATCGATCTAATTGAGGTTGCAAGCCAATTTAAACTCATTTTCCTCGTCAGTTAGCTCATAATCTTTGACTGGATAATAGTATTCGGAGGGAATGGCAGCCTCGGTGCCATAGGCAACGAGGAATGGAGTACATCCTACTGACTGGTATGAAGTGGTATGATATGCCCATAAGACATGAGGAAGTTCGCGAACCCAATTCCTTTTTTTTTGTGCAACTTTTTCTTGAGCTCGTCCACGATGGTTTTGTTGGTGATTTTGGCTTGGCCATTACTTTGAGGGTAGTAGGGATTAGATGGTGAGTAGATGATGTTGTGTTGATTGAGGAAAGCTACTACTTTTTCTCCAATGAACTGGGGCCCATTATCGATACAAATTAGGTGGGGGCACCCAAACTGGGTGATGATGTATTCCCAGATAAAAGAGATGACCTCTTTTTCTCCATTTTGACAGAGTAGAACTGCTTCAACCCATTTTATAAAATAATTGGTAGCTACAAGTAGGTGGTGATGGTTACTTGGAGAATTAGGGAATTCATGTACAAGATTGTGTGCCCGTCTTTTGAATGGCCAAAACACCTTGCTTGCTTGGAGCTCGAGCGCATGAGAGCGGATCATCTGTCCATGTCGTTGGCATGCATTACATTTGCATGAATACTCTTCTGCTTGCTTGCGCATACCGGGCCAGAAGACTCCATATGTAATGGCTCTGTTTGCCAGTGATTGACCTACAGTATGAGAGCCACAAGTCCCTTCATGTAGATCGCAGAACATCTCATCCGCTTTCTGCATGGAGAGGCACTTGAGGTAAGGCCCCGTGACTAAGTGGTAGTATAAGGTTCTATTTTGATTAGTGTAGCACTTTGAGTTGTCAATCAGCTGTCAGCGCTCCTTCGGATCTACTGGAAGTGGTCCTTCAGATTTGCTGTTGATTCCGAGATAAACTAAGAAAGGCCTTCACCAATCGTCGACTCCTCCTTTATCGCCCCCAGTGTTGATCGGGCATGTAAAAATATGATTAATACTGGGGGTTAAAATTACTTTAATCTGGAGATATCGAGCTTCTGTGCCTAAGACCCCGGCAAGATATGCCAAAGAATCGGTGCATCTATTTTTTCCTCTGGGTAGATAATCGAAAGTTGCTTGCACAAACTTGCCCATCCTATCTGTAAGGAGGGCTACGTATTTGATCAACTTGCCATTCTTCTTGTATTTCTCAGAGCAATGGTGGGCGATGAGTAGTAAATCTGTGTAAACTGAGAGTTCGGGGTCGCCAAGCTTAATAGCGAGGTCGAGTCCGTGAATGAGAGCTTCGTACTCGGTGACATTGTTAGAGGCCTCAAAATCCAAGCGTATAGATTTCTCAATTCTATCGTTAGAAGGGGCAATCAATGCGATTCCAATTCCTGACCCTGCGGGTCCTACTGATCCATCTGCAAGAAGCCTCCACCCTTTCCTTGTAACTCATTCAGCTTACTCGTCAAATGCTTTGGGGGGTAGATCTTCTGTAACTTCCTCTGCAAGGTCAGGATCGTGTTCCTCCCATTCGGAATCTTTTACTTGAAAATTTGTGAGAAATTCGGCAACGGCCTGACCCTTTTCAGAATGACGTTGTTCAAACTTGATATCATGTTCTCCCAAACTGACTGACCACTGTTGCACTCTGCTTAATTTTTCTTTCTTGGATAGAACCTCCCAAAGTGGGTAGTTCGTCATGACTTTGACTGAATGAGCTTGGAAGCAGTGCTTGAGTTTCTTTAAAGTATAAACAAGAGTGAGAAGAAGTTTCTCAATTTTAGAGTACCTCATTTTCACTGGGGTGAGGGTTTTGCTGATGAAGTAGACTGGTTTCTCAATTTTCCCTTCAAGTCGAATGAGAACCGAGCTGAGTGAAGTATATGTAACTGCTAGGTAGATAATCAATTCCGCATTATCTATTAGGGTGCTCATGATGGAAGACTTCCCCAAATAAGTTTTGAGATCCTAAAAAGTTATTGCGCATTCTGATATCCATTGAACCTCTATATTTGGCAGAACTTTTCCTCGTTTAGTGCAATCGCAGAGTAATAGGAACAGCCAACAATAGCGGTTTGAAGATTTTGAAATAAAACGGTTGATAGCAACAATCTTGCCGGTAAGTTTATGAATGTCTTTCGTTATTTATGGAGATGACATGTTGATGAGAGCCTGAATCTGATCTGGATCGGCCTCAATCCCCTTCTTGCTGATGAAGTGGCCTAGAAATCGACTGAATGTACTCCGAATTGACACTTATCAAGATTGAGACGCATCCTGTAAGATCGAAGAATGTTGAATATTGTGTTAAGATCTGAGATGTGGTTAATGGATTGTATGCTTTTGCACAAGAGATTGTCAATGTAGACTTCCACAACTTTTATAAGATGTGCTCTGAACATAGTAGTCATCAATCGTTGATTAGTTAGACCTGCGTTCTTGAGTCCAAAGGGTATGACTTATTAGCAGTAAAGTGCTCTTTTAGTGATAAAAGTGGTATTTTCTTGATCTTCATCCAAGAGTGAAATCTGATTATATCCAAAAGTAGCGTCTATCACAGATAGGAGTTCGTGACCTGCTGTAGAGTCAAAGATCTGATGAATGTTGGGAAGAGGGAAACTGTCATTTGGAGTATATTTGTTCAGATCGGTGAAATCTACACAAAGTCAGACTTTTTAATTATTCTTTAGTACAGCGACAATGTTAAATATCTAATCTAGATATTTGGCTTCTCAAATAAATCCCACTTTGATCAATTTCTCGATCTCCGTGTTAACTTCATCTTGAAGTGGCGGTGATAGGCGTCGCTGTTTCTGCTTGACCGCTATGGCATTGATATTGATGGCCAATTTGTGATATGCCTTGACCGGATCGACCCCAGGTATCTCTTTTAAAGACCATGAAAAAATATCTTTATTTAGTCATAAGAATTGAATGATAGCATCTTTTTTATGCTGACTGAACCAACTTAGTACCGATAAAAGTACCTCTGCAAGGTCCATAAATGTTAATGTATTCTCTGGGCTCCTCTGTGGAAGGCAAATTATCAGGGTGATCAGCTTTTTGTAATTTCTATACAATATACCTGTCAGAAGTATCTAGAATAGCAGAGACGATGTTATTGTAAGCTCAAGAAAGCTTTTGACTACCCCTGATCTCATGGATACAATCATTATGTTTGAAATGGAGTGCTTGATGATAGGTAGAAGCGATTGCCTCCAGGCTTTGAATCCAGCAACGACCCATAATCCCGAGATAATGATGATTTGGCGTTGATCACAAAGAAAATGACGTCGATTGTGGCTGGTCCTGCGGTAGAAGGTAATATAATCTTCCATACTCGTTTTTCTTTAGAACCATTGAATCAACTGATATCGGTGTCATTTTGAATAACTTGATCAGCCAATCCCATTTGGTCGATAGTACTCTGAAAGAGAATCTCAATACCGCTACCAGTATCGATCATTATTGTGTGCATGACAAACTTCTTCATCTTGAGCTTTATGACTAATGCATCATGATATGGAAACTTGACATGGCTAGTATCGCAATTTCAAATGAGATCCTTAGCTGGCGATTGTTCAACTCAGGCAGAAGTTTAGCTTCTTTGCCTTAAGGTGTAAGTTCGCAGCATTCTGACAGTCTCCTGCACTTCAATTTGTTAGAGTTGGCAATCTGATTGATTTTAATCATGTTACTGTGGCGCATATGGTAGAGATGCTTCTCCTCAACTTGATCTTTGACCTGGAAAACTTTAAGCTGCTTCTTATAGCTGCCATCCTTGTATGATTACAGGTCGACAATATATTCAAACATCCATCCTTCCTTGAAAATGTATTTGAGCAACCTCTGTAAAGCATAATAATTATTAGTAAAATGATGATTTACCTTATGATGCATGTAGTACGGCCGGTTCTTGATTAGTTTCAATGGTTGGGAGAGACGACAGGGCTTATCCTTTGAGAAGATTAGAAAAATTATGGAGATCTGAACATTCATCTTTGGGAGGACCGGTTTGACTTGTAAACCGCCTTTTCGAGGGTTGCTAGTGTTACCCTTGGCGCACTTTTGGTCACCTTGATCCTCCTTTGGTTTAGTGTTTCAATCTGTACATGGACCTTTCGTGGCAAGGACAAATTTAGTAGATTTATGCCTTTCGAACATCATCCTTTCAAGGTCGACGTAACCATTGACCTTGGTGATCATATCCTCCAAGGTCGCAGGTTTGTTGAGGAAGAGGTGTTCTTTAGCTTTACAGTCGAGCTGAAGAGCATTGGTAAAAACAGTAACAACTATTTTTTGATTGAGATTGTCTACTTTACGCGTGAACTCTTAAAAGACTCGAGCATCTCTTTCTGTGATTGTTCAAGACTGATAAAAGAATATAAATTTTCTTCTTTATCTCTATTGTGAGCATATGTCCTGATAAATTGTTTTTGTAGCTGGTCGAATGTGTATATGGAATCTTCAGGTAGAGTATGGAACCATCGGAGCGGTTCCTCCTACAGGCTTATGGAGAACAGATGATAGAGAATGTGGTTGAGATTGGAGTACAACCCCAATAAATCACAGAATTGTTGAATGTGCTCCTTCGGATCGGTACCCTTGTATTTACAAATTTTTGGAGTATGAAAACCTTTCAGTACTTCCATATCGAATAGTTCTTTGGCAATTGGACTTTCTTATAACTTGGTAAGGTCGTCGGTAGGGCTCAGAACTTGTGCTTTGGTCAACTCCATAATATGTTGGTCCATATGCTCTTGTGTGACATAATGACGGGTCGATTAAGTAGATTGACGAGAAGGTTGCAGATTGTGAGTACCAGTACTCTCACTCAAACGATCCCATGCTGGAACTCAAAGTTAAGGTCGTTGTTCTTCCTCTTGACATATGGAACATCGGTGACCTCGGCTAATCTCAAATTGAACTTCACCGCCCAAATGAATAGAAGGTTGAGGTTCATTCTGAATATTTCTGGAGATAGCTTTGCTAGTGGCTCCTTGAGGTCCCAATCTTTCCCATGCAGAAACCCGAGAGGATTCTGGCACCTAATCGCGATCTTGTGTTGGAGGATACTACTGGGTATTCTGCAGAGCTTGCAAGGCAGTCTGTATTGTTATCAATTGATTTTCATGTCATTTGAGTACTGCCAAACGATCTTATCGTTCGACACCAAGCTCCTTTTCATGGAGCTCTCGATCGAGAGTTAATTAACATCCGAGCTCGTTGTGTTTCTCTGTCATTGTGTTGAGATTTTCCTATAGTTCTGTAAGTTGTGCTGGCTCAACTGAAAGATTGAGCTAGATTCTAGTTGCCGGTCGCCTGGATGTAACCATGATTGGAATTTATAGAAGAGTAAATGAATGCTTTAGGATATCTTGGAAATGATTTATTTACCACAGACGGTACCAAATGTAATGGCTTAATTCTGTAAGCTCGAAGTGGCTTGGAATTAGCTCTTACACCAATGTACCTATGGAAAAAATCTAATTGAAAGTAAGAAATGATACAGGTATTTAGCGTGGAAAACCTATGAATAGGTAAAAAAATCCATGACCTCGGGCTGAGGATTTTTGTAATAGTAACGTTTATTGCTTGAGGCTGATATCTTATTACAAGTAATCTCTTGACTTAGAAATGTTTGATCTTGAGAATAAGAAGTTGGGAAATTTTGAGAATCTAGAAAATATAGTTTTCTTGGCAATTTCTCGTGTAATTTTTTTGGTCCTTGTCTCTTCTGAAACTTCTTCTTTATAAAAGCCTTCTCCGTAGTTCTTCATCGTGCTGAAGCAAGTTCTCCGAACAATGTGGTTACTGGCGGTTGACTGAGTAACTGTTGAGTTTATGAGAGATATGTGGTTTTTACTTGTTCAAGTTTTTCTGTTTGAGCTCGACCCACGTATTTCATCAGTTCGTAGACTAGGTGGCAATGTTGACTGCTGGAGTCATGTAGAGAACGCGTGGATCTGTCATGAAGCTAGTTCGAACTGGAGATAGCTCGATTTAGGTAAGATCGAGGGGTAGGCCCTTACAAGGACGAAATCATTTCTATAGAAAATCATTTTTATTTTGCGCGGCGCTGGGGTCTAATAGGGTTTTGGAGATGAGGACTACTCAATTTCTATAGTCACCATTTTCGACAGGATAACGTGAGGCATGCCTACTAACCGAGCACAACTAGCCCTTTAAATACAATCTAATGCCTAACGTTCATGCTTTTTTTTTTCACGAGGATCTCTGTGATTTATAGTAACTTTGGGCACTGTTTGATGAACATGTATAGGAGGCGTGGTTAGGGGTCAAAACTATGTTGCTTCAGGGCTCCATTGGGGGTGGGGGGGAGGGGGGAGGGGGGCTCTTGTATGTTCTTTTTTGGTTTAGCTGGAATCCATGAGAATGGAACGGTAGAGAGTACGGGCTTGGTTAGGGCATGGCTCACGGGAGGTTCTTTTCCTATCCTCGTAGATCCCTGTTGAGCAGAAGATGACTGATTCAACAGCGTATGTATATTAAAATTGCTCCTATGGTGTCCCAATGACCAAACCTTTCATCTATGATATGCCAACGCAGTGGGAGGGGTCGAGATTTTGGTTTGTATTGGTCTAGCTTTTCTTTCATCATATGGCCTCAATCCACACTTTCTCAATCGATTCTTTATAGCCTTGTTCTAGTTTATAGGTTGGCTGTCGGAAAATGGCAAGTGTCAATTTTACCTATGGTGAGTAAGACATTTTTTAAATTCGTTAACGTCTAATGAGCAAAGAAAAAGTTATAGCTCCACCTCCTTCTCTGGCCATGCCTCTGGCGCCTTCACTCACTCCACCGCCAACTACCTAGTACAAAACCAAAAGTACTTTCTTTCTTGCTGGGAAAATGGCTTTTGTCACTTTTCTCTATAGTCCAGCCAAATTTTCTCAAAGTTTCCTAGTTTCTTAAGAACATGGCTCTTATACCTCCGGCTACCTATCGCTTTCATAATCCTTGTTTTCTTACTGATCGAAAAAAAGAAATTTGTTAAGCTCACCATAGGAAAAAGTGACAAAACCCATTTTCCTTGGCTTCTTATCTCTTAGCAACATAGCTCCACCTCAGGCTCCTTACGCCCCCGGCGCAAGCTTCATCACCTTTTCTAAATCGCACCTCCGGTACCCTTACTCACTCCACCTCCAACTACCTAGTGCTTTCACAATCTACTATCATCCAATTGTTGATCCAAAATTTAAAAAACGTTGAGGTCACCATAGGTAAAGCCATAGTCTCCTTATTCACGCCTCCGGCGCCCTTGTTTCTTATTGCAAAAACCATCCACTATCCCAATTGCTGGATTTTTCAGCAATAAATCAAATCAGATTTTGTGCTAGGGCGCCGGAGGCCTGAGCAAGGAGCCGGAGGTGGAGTAAGTGAGGGCGCCAAAGGCGGAGGCCAGAAAAGAAGGTGGTGTTAGCGCCAAAAGCGTGAGTAAGGAGCCGTAAGATAGAGTTATCATCGAAGGTAACCGTAAAATGGAGTTAGAACTGGAGGTGGAGTTAGCATCGGAGCGGGAAGTGCAAAAACCATCCACTATCAAAATTGTTGGATTTTGCGCGTTGAGCTACGTTGCTCAAGCTTAATAACGTTGGGTTATGCGCTCTTTTCAACAAGCGTTAGCCTCACTTGAAGTTTCTTATAAAACCTACTCGTGAATCCATATATCTATAATACTTAAGGAATAGCTATGCCATGAGAATCAATCTTGGCAGTTGATCACACTACCCTACACTTGTTGAGAAAAATTTATTGCTTAGTTTATAACACAACCGTTAGATCATGATGGTTATTTCGTCTATCCTCACAATTTATTTAATCCTAAAATACATTCATTTCGTCTATACCAAATCTTTCAAAAATAGGCATCTCAATGGTAATTACCTTTTGAAATGGTGAGTATAAATAGAAGTCCACCCCACAAATTTTCTTCACTACAAAATCAGGGGTATTTTAGTAATTATAAATACAAAATTAGGGGTATTTTGGTAAGTCTAACTCAGCTATTTCGCCTTAATCAAACCTCTTTACTTCCACACCTATCATATCTAAATTCCTTCCTCACCATCTTCCAAACCTCATCATCTTTGATTTTAGTGTTTTTGGATTTCAATTTCACCTTCAATTGACCCTAGATATACTTATTGAAATTGAAGCTCTCGTCTCCGATAAGCTTCAAGTGGTAATTATCATAAACCCGCTCATCTATGCTTGATTTGCAGATTGATTTCCTGAATATTAGGTTTAATTAAACGTTGATAGTGAATATTTGAATTTACTTTGTTTGGGTAGAATGTTGTTTTATGCTAATAAGGTGTTTGATGAAATGCATCACTGAGTATAATCACATTATTATTAACTTCGAACCTACGTAAAACCTTTTAATTGTAAACAACGAGGTACTTGTAGTGTGAATTATTACTATGGAAAATTTAACTTTACACCTTTAATGATAGTTGCCCCAATTCGAGATTGAGCTCTAGTATTCGGCATTTCAATGAATTTGTCCCTTAATTCATCGGGATTAAACCGGGGTTGATGGTAGATTTATTTGTATAAACCCCATCCTCGTTAATTTGACTTGTTATCCAAGGTATGAGCTCAAATTTTTGCTTATTACTAATGTAGATAAATGCCGTTTATAGTTGAATAAGAGGTTGTCAATCAGAGTTGTGTTCTACTTTGAGAGGGTCTCATGCAAATCTTCTTCAAGTACTAGTTTAAGCAAGTGGGTTATTTGTTTCGCTCTTCATAAGTTACTTAGGGACATCTTTATTTTGGATTAAACCTTTTCAAAATGGCAGTTTTCTACGATTACATTAGCAATTTGCCTAACAATGTCATCGAGAAATTATAATTACGAAATGTTTATTTTGTAGAAATTTGGAATTGTGGGTAATCGTAATAGAGTTTCGTTGTGTGTAAATTTTAGAAAATTTTAGAGGGAAATTTTTTTGTATAATTCATGTTCATCAACTCGATAAGATGGCTACCCCCTTTTCGTAAGTTCAAAAACAATGCGTAATTTTTCATCTTTTTCTTGTTTTATTTCATGTTGTTTAGTGTAATTTGATTTTGTTTAGAGTTAATAATGTTGATTAGTAATTTGATAAATCCTAGTTTAGGGGTTTAAGTAGAAATGACTCGTTGGAAGATAATCGTTCTTTTCTAGCTCACACTTGGAGCACTGATTATGACATAGGACTGCACTTTGATAATGCTCAATCCTTTGCTAGGTAAAATTGTAGTTACTTTTATAATTCCATCTTCTAAAACAACAGTTACAGTTCTTTTCTTAAGGGCGTCCATCTCTTCAATATTAAGACTAGAGAGATATGAAAGCAAGTATTTAACAAGATTGGCCTATTTGAAAATCTTCAGTTATCATAAATATCACATTCTCAGCAAATACTCATGCATCCGTATCAAGTTAATTAATTAGACATTCTTAAAGACATTTAATAAAGGCTTGTAGTGGGAGATACTAAGTCTGGCAAGCCAAAAAAATTTAATCTAATTTTTTCAGGCGTAGTACTTGATAGGTTTTGTATCTTCACTGAGTTCCAGAGTGCTTTCGGTCAATTTCTTGGAAAAAGCAGCATGTTTTTTCAAAGGCACAATAGAAATGTCTAACATCCAAGTTTTCCAAACTTTCATACAGGAAACCTCAAACCCACTGAAGGTGGTTTAGTCATCTCTGATTCCTTTTGTTGCATATAGGCACCAACACCTGCTTCTGACTCTATGAGGTGAACTGTTGACAAGATTCATTAACATAGTAACTACCTGTCTTTAACATAGGGATCTACTGTCTCTCTTGCATTGGCACTTCACACTTCGCCTCTCTCATTGAGCTGCTTCGTTAGACCTATAACATATCATAATCTACAAGCCCTATAACATCTACTGGCTTTCGCGCATCACCAAGAAGGGTAATTTTGTTTGTATGTAGTGGTAATGCCACTTCAATAGACTATGTTGAGCCTTTAGCCAAGCCCTGCCAATAGAAGAGCCATGATCAGACCAAGCTTAATTCCCTGCAGATCATGAATAGTAATGTTCTTCTTCATTAAAATCATAGCACAAGCTTGTATTGGAACACCTCCACCTACTCTAAGAAAAGCTCCAAAGCTCCCCACATCTGTAAGGGACCCATAAGTGTTTAAGGCATGAAACCCTTCAGGGGATTTAGCCCACCTGTATTGTTTTGGTACATTAGCCTCCCAATTTATATTGCAGTTCCAGTTGGACATAAAGTCTTTAGTGTTAATGTATCAAAGCCTACAACTTGTCATCATTCTTATACTTAAGCATGTCATTATGTTTAACTCTGCAAATTACATATATAAAACTAAATCTATAACTAATGTCAAATTTTTATTGTAGGTCTCAACACTAAATGAAACTCAGGAAGCTCGATTGCTGTAGCCATTTTTGTCTCTGACCTAATGTCATATAATATACCAATCAATCCTACTAATTCCACAAATATATCTATAAAAGGTATTTATTTAAAAACTATATATCTTATGATTGGGGTTCAAAACATCGTATGTAAAATAATAAATCAAAATCGTAGGAGTTTCAAAAAAATGAACATTCAAGCTATTAACTTCTGAAGAGCAAGAAGAAAAGAGGCTCCTAGAAAATGCAAGAAAACATAAGGCATAGAAATGACATGGAAATGTTAGTACCTGACTGTCGTTTTCTTCTAGTGACTTGGTTACATATTAAATAAATACTTGATTAATGCTACATTCTTATTGCAGGGACAAACGTCAAATCAAGCTGAACTTCCCAATATAAACCTAAATGACCTAAATGTTACCACTTATAACATTACAAATTCTAGGCAAAAAAGCAATCTTACAATACCTACCAAACACATCGAAAATTTGCAACCCGTCGAACTAGATGATATTATGCTTAAAGGAAGTAAGTAAAATTCTTCAACATACGTAACCAATCAATGTCATGAAAAGGTAAGAGTTATACATACAATTGTAAGTGTAGTATACTACATAATTCCAAGTTTGATTCTAAATATTTGATACAAGACACATATAACAGAAGCAGGACAGTTGGTTCCTATATCAATTTCTGTTTTACTTCCAACAACCACAGAAGAAATACATAGTTTTATAGTTGGTGCTTATATCTTGCCACGTAGACCCGAAATATTAAAATCCAAAAAGATTCTTTTAAAAGCGAAACTTGCATCACATTCGACATCCGCTAATGTGACTTGCACCCATATGGTTAATGATCCTTTAGCTTTAACAAGTATTGCTTAAAATATTCTTTCTATATTCATTAGTAATCTTATGACTCCTAAATTTTCATTTTTCATGCAATGTATTATATTTAAGTAATCCAATAGTATTTAAGTATTTAAGTAAGCCGCTTTCTTGCTGTTTTTTGGGGGGTTTCTAGTAGGGCTTTAAAAATATACATTACGGACTTGCGTACGTTTAAAAGGGTTAGAAGAACCAGTAGCAAGAAAGAATCCCCCGCCTTTCTACCTATAGTAAGAACCAGTAGCAAGAAATCCTCTCTTTCCAGCAAGAAGCATCAGTCAGCTTTATCTGCAGGAAAAGTCTGGTTGTTCTCTTTCTTAGGTTTCTAAATAGCCCTCTAAACTACAAACTACTTTTTCGACCTCTACAGGCTTCTAAGTCTTTTAAGCCGTTCTCATGCTTTTTAAAGGGATACCTATGCAAACCCTTCTTGCGCAAGGTTTTGCTAAAAAAAAAGGAAACGTGACAGGGCGGCGCTTGCTTATTACTAAGAGTTGGAGCCTAAAAAAAGCCGTGAGTTCGCCTTTCTCTTGCAAAAGTAGCTAGCGGCAGGTGGTGAGTTCAATCGTTCCAATAGAATCAATCAAGATAGGAAGGAAGACAGGCTACGTTGGATAGATGCCAGAGCGCCTCCAGTAGGCTATTTTCTGGAAGCGTAGGAGAGAAAGAGGCGTAGTTTGGGGAGCAGCAAGAAGAAAAGAAACGGGGGCTCCTTTAAAAAGCGGCTACAGCTACTCTAGAAGGAATCTAAAAGCGGTTTTTTTGGGGAGGGGGATGATGAGCCTATGGCCTAGCCCCTGCCTGGATAGCGAGTGCACAAGATTGGATACAGGGATTATACATGAACGAAGGTTTTCTCGTGTGGGCTACTTGTTGACTAGGAAGCCGGGGCATCACAGGTGCTCCTCATAAACTATCAGACAAATTACTTACCCTCGAACAAAAAAAGATAAGCGGGACCTAACAAATGCAAAAAGACGTCAAGCATACGCAAATAAACAATGTGAGAAGATCTGTATTTGAGTATAATGCCTTAAATTAACAATGTAGTGTATAATCCTATATCTTTGTTTTAATCCCCAATATGATATTTCGTAATTGCAAAAATATGTTTTGTCCAATCAATTATTCTCTACGCAACAATGTTGAAAAATAAAGTTGATGTTGCGATATCAGGTAATGATATATTCATATCATATTCCTTTACCCAATTATTTCATATTGTACTCTTACATATACATTTACTAAACAGATTACGGTGGAACAAGCATTAATCAATTCGTTGAACAAAATGGAATAGGACTGATTATATCAAATCGTAAGATTAGCAATATAATCAATAAAGATATCTCTCAGGCATGTTTGATTATCAATACTGCATTGTTGGCTATAGAAAACCGTATTGATACCAATGCTATACTTGAATCTTGCCAATCTGCAATTACCATCAATCCGTCTGCTATTATGTTTGCCAATACAGTAGGTATGTCTAATGAATGCATACCTAATACTTCTAATAGATCCTTCTTTAGCAAAATTCATGCGCCTACTGGTATGGTTACTGATGATTGTAATGGACAAGCAAAATAGCAAGTAATATATCACCAAAGAACTGTTCGTGACATCCCTAATGCTACCATAAATCAGGAAATAAATTATACTCTACTTCCAACAATAGAAACACCCATCATTATTTTGCGTGAGAAACCTAGTGTCAGACTATATGGTCACAATTGTTCAAGAAATTTTATAGAATCTAAAAAATTTAAAACCTATAAAATTCTACCCCCAAAGCAGTGTATATACTTCCAGTCACGATTATTCACTTGGGAACCTAAATGTTTATGTTGTATGAGTGGAAAGGTAGACTTAGGATTACCAACAGTGCCAGAAGAACTTTTAGAACATTTTTACGATGAATCTGCAATAGGATCTGATTTTAGAAAAAATATTTGAATATACAATCACTCTTTCCAGTTCACGTCTATTGGGGTAATATTGGATGAATATCTCTCAATTGCTACAAGTGGTATATACACATTTAAGGCTCATGGTATAATATACCATAAAATCAAAAGTTTTCTACCTCCAAATGTTGGGTGAGCACAGTTCTTACAACTATATTTTTACGACCCACTTCTTGAACTAATGGAAAGGCTCGAAGAGAATGATTCCATAAAAGAACAAACCGTTATTAGGTTAACAAATATTCTAAAAGCCAATGCATTTATTAAGAAATTTAAAGAAATCGCAAAATTGCCAGATCTTGTTAATCGGAAACTAGTGCTTAAACAGTGCCTTAAAGGCGTGCAACAATATATTTTACCCACATCGGATTATGTCGCTGGAATAATAGTCGGTAGTGACGAAGATAATGTAGTTAGGAATATTGTAATTAATTCTAACACAGAGGAATATCAATTCATAAATGAGACTTCTGGATTTTGTGATCCTTTACAGTATCCCCTTCTACTACCAAGAGGAACATATGGATGGGATTTTGGAACTTTTAATAGGGACGGAAAAAAAATTACTATTCGTGAGTTTCATTATTATATGTTACAGATACGGCCAAAATATGATTCACTTATACATAAATGAGGCCGCTTATTCTTACAATATATAGTAGATCAGGTAGTAAAAATGCATAGTAGTAATCTGGGCTATATTAGAAATATCTAAGACAAAATAAGTGCTAATATGTATCGTAGGTCAGAAGACGCAATTAAATATGGAGAAAGACTAGGTAAGAATGTTGGAAAGAGTATTATTCTCCCTTTTTCACATGGCGGTAACATGTATTAAAGGTTACAAGACGCAATGGCATTAGTGCAGAAATGCGGTAAACATGATTTATTTATTACCATGACTTGTAACCCTGAATGGCCAGAAATAACATAACACACTTGTAGATTATGTATATATAGAGTTTCTTATGTATGTATATATGTATGTATGTATGTACGTATGTATGTTGATATTAAGTATGTTTTCGATACAGTCCCTACTTGTAAATGTCCAGAGATGGACATTATTTCGCTAGGACACATACTTCTTTTGGTAATAGTTTTATACTTGCATAAAGATCTATTCATTCTCTAATGGATTATAGTGCAGGTCTTTAAGGAATCTCAACAATTATGACATGATTCTCGAAGTTTGTTACCCGTCCATTGTACAACAAGAGTTGCGTTTGCCGAAAATGGTATTTTTTTGTTATCATAATCTGTAAATTTATGCAATGATATTTTTACAAAGTTGCCAAAAATGTTCAAGCAAATATTAGTCCTTACTAATACTGCCTTTTCACTGGAAATTATATCCTAGCGCATACTCATAATGTGCACTTTACAGTTTCGATTTTAATGGAATTTTTGTATGACAGGCTACGGACATTGGAAAAAATGCCTAATTTCCAATCCCAAATCCGAATCCCTAATAGTTATTCAATATGATCACAATGGATCTCTCAACTCTTACTCTCCTACAAGGAATTATAAGCAGGGAAATCAACTCGCTAGGAAATGAGGGTCTCTGTAATCTGAATTTGAGGAAATTCACCCCTACACCAAACCCTACTGCAAATACACTTCCCAATATCTCTCCGATCAATTCAGCATACCGAAAGGAAGGTAATCCAAGTCTGAAAGAGGTTCAAGTCCTTGATGGTCAGCTCGTTCAAGCTAATAAGGTCAAATCAATGGTTGCATGTCCCTGGGGATTCATGAACATGGAAGGAGGGGAAGAAAAGAATAATTCTTCAACAAGCCAAATTATGTCAGGAGGAAACCCAAATCAAATAACAAAGAATAATCAGGTTTTGGGTAGGGAATCTCCTACTCAAAGTAAAATCCCTGCCCCTGGTGGTGAGAAATAAGAGCAATCGTTTGTAGACAAAGTTCGTGGACCAGAGACAGAAAGAGAGAGATACCTACTGTTCTTCTGGAAGCTGGAAAGAGAAGGTACATCCTGATTCTCTCAGTCCCAAGAGCTGAAATCTCTTCTAGAATATCAGTATACAAATTTAGTCTTATAGGATGGTTGGACCTACATAAAATTAAATTCGCAACAGTCCAGGAATTTGCAAGAAATCACTGGAAAACAAAGGAAATGTGTAAGATGATTCCTTTTGGAAAGGGCTTTTTAATCATTTAGTTGAAGTCAGAAGAAGACAAGATATTGATTTGGAGTAAAGGACCCTGGATGGTTAAACAAATGCCTATAAGACTCATGCCATAGAATCAAAAAAATTCGGTGGACAGACATAGCAACTCCAATGCTTTGATTTGTTGCAAGTTTCCTGGTTTGCCTATCAAAATGTAGAGAAAAAAGATTATCTTGTCTCTGGGGAAGACACTTGGTAACCCTATTCAGATAGATCAATCGACAAGAAATCAAGACTATGGTTTCCATGCGAATGTTCTGGTCGACATTGATCTCTCTAAGACAATTTCAGACCATATTCCTCTGGAGATTGAGGGAAATATCATCAAACAAGAGGTCCTACTTCACAGAATCCCTAAATACTATTCACACTGTAAAAATGTGGGGCACACGATCGCAGAATTCAAGATTGTACAGAAAGCGTTCCGAGCTAATGAAGTGAAGCATAAAAAGACCAAACCGATGGTGGGAAAAGAGTTAGCGAAAGGAAACAGGGGCAATCAAAAATTAGTAATCCAGAAGAAGCAACCTCAGGACAAGGATTAGGGGAAGAATATCACTACAGGGCCAGGTAAACATACATACTTTCAGGAATCTATGGAGGCGAGCAGTACTGCATCACATCTTTTTTACTTCCCGGGCATGCCTAGACCCTCTACCCATTTACAACAACACGAAGATATTGGGGAGATTGTAGAGTGGTCAACCACTAAGGGTAACAATAGAACACCGATATTACCCAAAGAGGGACAGTCTAGCTAGCAGGAGTAACCAGTTTGATGCACTAAGAGAGGTGGAGGATGATATAGAACAAGCCAATTTAGTTGCATCAGGACAGCAGAATAACACTAATTCGATGATGCAAGGAGAGAGTAGAGATGGAGAGACAGATAGAGACAAGTCCAATTCAATGCCACATAAGGAGGATCTCGTGGCAGATATAACAGATTTAGCAGACAATCTAACAAATGAGGCAAACAGAGATGAAGGCAATGCATACATCATGGTGATAAATGAATTCAGACAAAACCTCAACCCGTCAAGTTGGGCGGATGAAATAGAACATGAAGAACATGTGCATCTCGGTCCTAATCAAGTTTTTAAAGGGGGCAAGGTGTATACTATAGACCTGATATAACATACTCTACCCGTAAAGATCAATGAAAATCATATTCTAGAATTCCAGAGGGCTGGGAAATAGAAAAGCAACAAGATATCTCAGGAAAACTATGGCAAGACTACAACCAAATATTGTGGGAATTGCTGAACCAAAAAATTTCTGTAAGAATTTTGAGCTACCAGTTTATGAAAACATAGTCATTTCCAATGAGCTAAATGTAGAAAAAAGTAACATATAGATTTTTTTAGCTTAAAGGAAGCTCTGTACCTGGTGTTATCTCTATGACAAAATAATATATTACGGTGATTTACATGGAGAGGTGCTTCTCCATTGTACATGCAGACTGTAGCAGAATTAACAGGTTGGATCTCTGGGATGACCTCTCTAATTTTGCTACAACAAATATCAAACCCTAGATATGCATAGGTGAATTCAACGTGGTTCTCCTGGTAGTTGAAAAAAGGGGACAACATCAACCTAACACAAATGCAGTGATAGACTTAAACAATTTCCTGGATACAACAAAACTCACAGAAAGCCTCTCCTTTGGGCTTACTTTTACGTGGTACAATGCGCAGAGTGGTAATAACAGAATGTTGGTGGTCCTCAACAAATGTCTCTAGAATAAAGAATGGAAAAGCACGTTCAGTGGTTGGAGAATGAAAGTGCTACATAGAACTCAGTCTTATCACTCACTTATTATGGGGGAATGTTGTCTGGTTCCTAAACCAACAAATATTCCTTTCAGGTATCTTTAATCCTTGTGAGAGGAACTTGAGTTTGGAGATATTGTAACCAGTAGCTGGGGGAAGCAAATGAATGTTGCCCCTCTTTTCTCTATTATGCTTAAACTGCGAAGACTTAAAGCTGATATTAAGGCATGGAGACATGAATCCAAAACCCCGTGGAAGCAAAAAAAAAAACCTGGAGAGAGAGATGTTGCAACTACATATACAATTGGAGGAAGATATAACCAACGACTTGATAGAAAAGAGATACCTTGCTTAAATAAAACTCCTGAACAGATAGGAGGAAACTGAAGAGATGGATTAGAGGCAAAAATCAAGAATTAAATGGCTACAAGCAGGGGATAGAAACACGATATTTTTCAATTCAACCACAAAGGCTAGGAACGAGAATGCCTTGATAAAAAATATCCAAGACAGCACGGGAAGAGACATTACTAGTCAGTCGCTTATACATGAACATATCACGAGTTACTACAAGGTCAAATTCGCTGCTACAGATACACAACAATGTCCAAAACGTTTTGATCATATACCAACCAAGTTACAGAAGCAGAAAACAATAGTCTCACTGCAGCCCCAACCACTAAGGAGATTAGGGATGCAGTATTCTCTATGGATAGTAATAGCACCCCCGGTCCAGATGGTTTTTCTGGTGCTTTTTACCAAAAATTCTTGGAAATCCTGAACACAAATATTAATGTTGGGATAATCTCATTCTTTATGGATGGTATGATTCCCATGACTTTCAACTCCAACCTCATAGTTTTGATTCCCAAAATCAAAAGCCCATTCAAGATTTAACAATACAGGCCGATTTGCTTCAACAACTTTATTTTCAAAGTCATCATTAAAATTCTTGCCACTCGGTTATCTCCTATTGCCGACAAATGTGTCACGAGGGACCAAAGTACGTTTATCAAGAATATGAACATCTATAAAAATATTTGCATGACCTCGAAGATGGCTAATAAGATGAAAATCAAGAGGAAAAATGGAAATATGGCTCTTAAGATCGATATCAGTCAAGCATATGATACACTGAGCTGGAAATACCTCTTCACGACACTTCGAGCATTTGGTTTTGATTTGAAATTTTGTGAATAGATTCAAACTACTATTGGTATTAGTATGGTATCTATTCTTATCAATAGTAGTCCATCAGGTTTCTTTCAGATGGCTAAGGTTCTCTAGCAGGGGGGTCCTCTCTCTCCAATTCTATTTGCATTTGAAAGGACATACTGAGCATCACTCTCCACAAGGCCAAAGAACAAGGCAGATTAGAGACCATGACATCAACAAAGGATACGCATGGCCCCACTCACCTGCTTTTACAGATGATATATTTATCTTTGTGAACGGGAACAATAGATGCCTGAGACAGCTTCAACTCATTCTTACTGAATATCAGAAGGTCTCTAGATAAGAGGTTAGTGTGGCCAAAAGTAAAAATTTATGTATTCTATACCTCTCACCCGCAGAAGAGTGGTCACTGAGATATTTTGCTTCAAAGAAGGAAAATTTCCAGAGACGTATCTGGGCATTCCACTCATACAAGGGATGGTAACAAAGCAAGCAATTTTACTGCTATTGGAAAATATCATAAAAAGGACTAACAGCTAGATGGGAAGCAGGATCTCATTTCAGGGAAGGATCACTCTTGCAAAGTCTGCCTTGAATAGCATACCGATTCATAATATGGCAGTGTACAAATGGCCTAGTTCTCTTATCAAAGAGGGAGACAATATCCTTAGAAATTACATCTGGACTGAAGACCCAACCAAAAGAAAAGGGGTGATGCTGAAATGGGATAAGGTATGTAAGCCGACTAAGAAAGGGGGGCTTGGTATGCGTAGTCTGGGAGAGGTTAACAAAGCTATGCTCTGCAAACTTCATTGGGTTTTTTTTAACAAAGAATAGAAGAATGGGTGAAATTTCTCAAATCTAAATTCATCAGCAAGAGCGGGGATACTATTCAATATTATAAGCCGTCGATATTTATAGACGGGAATTCAGACTGGAGCAACCATTTCAAAACCACATATAGGATGGCTCATTGGAGACGGACAGAAAATTGATTTCTGGGGAGACACCTAGGCAACAGATATCTCACTCATGGAACATATTGATCTGCCTCGACACTTATGGAAAAATTGCAAAGCAAGGCTCCGCGATTTTATCAACCCACAAGGATGGCATTTCCATAGCGACATATTGCTTCTACAGTTGGCACTAGGAATCAACATATTGTACATCCAATGCAACCTCAATTCCCATGATACTTTGATCTGGAAACCTAATATCCAAGGTGTTTTATCCACCAAGAATGCATATGAAATACTGCGCAGTAAGGAGGATTCGGCATGGTGGTGGTAGTATGTCTGGAGACAAGCAATCCACCCTAGACTGGGTGGCTTGCTTGGTGCTTGCTAAACCATATACTCCCTATGGATGATGCCATAATGAAGAGAGGCATCTCTATTGTGTTAGTATGTCACCAATGCCATAACGCTTCAGAAACGGAGTCTCATACTTTGTTGGGGTGCCCTTTCACAGTCTCTCTCTAGAAGAAGGCTACGACATGTTTTGTGCATGCACCTATGACCCCATCAGACAACTGGAGAACCATACTAGAGAGAGATAAAACATCTAGTCCATACATTTCTAATCTCTAGGCTGCCATAGTTTTTGTAACCTACAACTACATTTGGAGAGCTAGAAACAAATGACAGTTTGATGGAGTCAAAACCCCTATCCAGCAAACTACGCTACACATCCTGACTAACGTTGCAGATGCCTCTCTCCTCTCCAAAAATACAATAAACAACACCATTCAAGACCTCAAGATCATCAAGGAGCTTAATATTTAGTAAAAACTGAGATTATGCAACAACATAGAAAGCTATAAATGGGGGCTTGCTAATCAAGACGAGGTATATTATGATGGATCCGCTCTAGGTAATCCCGGTGAAGGAGGCATAGGCATTATTTATAGGAACAATAAAGGGGAAGTCATGGGCACATATACTAAATCCATTGGGCTAGCTACGGACTACATTGCTGAGATTACTTCAATCATATCAGGAGTTTAGAAAGTTGTAACACAAGGGTGGAGAAGAGTGTGGGTAGTATCCGACTCGGCTACTGCAATTAAAGTTTTCATCAAAAATAAAATACCCTGGACGCTTAAAAATTCTTGGGAACTGATCATCCCCCACCTTCTGCAAATTCGATTAAGCCATGTATGGGGGGAATGAAACTTCTCGACATATCAAATTATAAGGAGAGGGTCAGACCCAAACCAACCAGCAGAAGAATGAACAAATGGCAGACCAGAGTACTTACAAAATATTGAAGACTATGTTATAGACTACTTCAGAGTCAGGAAATCATGCTGAACTGGATGAATATTCATTACGAGTGGAAAGTCATTCGAACGAAATGGGTATTTTTACAAATTGTCGAGACAAACGACAAGTTGGAAGGAAAATTTCAACAGTTCGCTCGAACAGACTTGGAAATCGTTCGGACGACTTGGACGCTAATCTTAAAACCGCAATCTATTTAATCAAGAAAGATAAAAATTTCTAGGTTTTCAAGTTTCGTTCGAACGATAGTGGAGGTCGTCCGAACGAGAATTTTCTCCTGCCGTTTGAACGACTATGGACTCGTTCGAATGAATTTGCTCTGATGAGTAAATATTTTTTAATTACTTTCTTCTGCATTTTATTATGTTAGTAGTGAAACCATATGCATATGCTCTAGTGATGTACAAGAGTATGGCATACTTGGTTTTCCCCCATCTTGTAAACATTTGTTTGGATATATTCTACTAAACTTTTTGCATAAAAAAGGATGACAGGCTACTAAAATTAGGATCGGTATATGTGTGCATGACCTATGAAATACATTTCTATTCGAACCTTCCGAGTGTACAGAAGGCTCTTCATGCAAATATGGTTGGTTTACCATATAGTTGGACAATGTGCAGCAAGTAAGTATCTTATTTAAGCACTAAGTTCCAGACTTCCCTCATTCATTGAATCGAAGATTGGTTTATTAAACTGAATAAATGGGCAAAGAACCAAATACCCTCAACTGGAGGGATGTACGGATTGTTGTTACAAGTAAAATGAGCTTTAGTTCTTCTTGCATATTTAGACCCATCTCCTGAAAATGATTAAAACTATTGATTTTCCCAATTGTAGTGGAGATCAAGATTCTGTTATACTTTTGTTGGGCTCACGTTAAAAATAAAATAAAAAGAATCAAAGTCAGGCAAGTATATGAGATATTCCCCATTTGCAGTTTCGCTTGAAGAATATAATACCCTACTGTACTGATGCCATTGATGGATTGTTGTGGGTACAGATCTGTTGGGTATTTTAGAAAATTAGTTCTCACGATGGGAAAGGACTTCAGTAATTTTTTGATAATGTACAGTATAAATGTGTTGGCCTATTGCGTTACGAATGGGTCTTTGGAAATGGTTTTGTGAGCACAATCCTCAGTTTTATCTAAGTAGAATAGACTTGATATACATTGAAGTCGTTAAACTTTGCAGTAGCGCTACTACTAGTTTACTCAGTTAAGAATTATGGCATCACAGGAGCCCTGGAAGTTAGAAAGTGGCAATATGAAGGGGTCTAGCAAGGAGTTCCCGCATGGACGCACTGCACACAATATGTCTTCATCCTCACCGCGGAAGAAATCTGATCTTTCATTTGCTTCCAATGTGATGATTGGATTGCTTAGTTAATTATTGACAATCCTTCAGGAGGTCATCGTGGGAACCAAACTTGCAGTTCTTTTCCCTGCTATTCCTCTTACTATCATTACCGAATGTTAAAATTTTGGAAAAATAAGTGTTCCTCTTACTTGAGTACTTGAGATATTATATTTCCAAATTCATTTTGTCTTTGGGTCTCACCTTGTCAAAACAATAAACTAAGAGAGAATATCTTTTCTCCTTAGAGTTTATGATATTCTTCAGGATTTTACTCCAGCCATTGTCATTTCCTACTAGATTTCTTATGTAAACTTTTATTTGTCTAAACAACCATGGATATTTGCTCTAAGCGTAATTGGGCTAACTCCACTTGTTGAAATAGTCAATTTTCTAACTGAGTAAGTACTAAAATCTTATATGTTTTATCACAGTATAATTTTTTATTTCTTTTAATTCTCAATTTTATTAATTAATTTAAATTGTTAGTTTTGAAAATATTTCACACAAATATCATTCTACACTGGTCCAACATGTATTAAATTATCTTATATCTTCCATCTTTTGGGTATTTATTCGATTGTATTCTCTCATATATATATACTAGTACTACCCGTGGCTTGCCACGGCA
The DNA here is from genome assembly GCA_014058105.1 of Kingdonia uniflora. Taxonomy (NCBI): domain Eukaryota; kingdom Viridiplantae; phylum Streptophyta; class Magnoliopsida; order Ranunculales; family Circaeasteraceae; genus Kingdonia; species Kingdonia uniflora. The sequence continues at coordinate 122,973 of JACGCM010001992.1, forward strand.
ACAACGTCAACGTGCCTTCGGCACTACAAAATAGTCCATTAACGCGCTTTTGGCGCTAAAACTGCCGCTCATGAAAATAATGGATATCCTAAGATGATTAGGGTGATGCGTCTTAAAAGTACTTACATAGTTCAATATAAGCTTGTTATCATTAAATAGCAGTCTTCCCTTCTTGATATACCATTTAAAGCTTGTTATCAAATACTGATAATTAGGAGTTTGATGTATAAATTTAATATGACATTTAATTCGGCATTTTTTGTTATGCGCCTAGCCAAATGATTTGTTGTTTTTTGCTGTGTGCTGAACTAAGAGCGCCCAAGTGGTTTTGCTGAATGATTAGGCATTTGAGATAAGACATACCAATTGATTCTGCATTTTCAAGATAACTAAATTGAAACAAAACTTGTAAATAATTTCAAATTTAACATAACATGCCGAATGATTAGGCATATATCCAAAATACAACAAATGATTTTGCACTTTTCGAATCCATTATTTGCAAAACTCACTGAATGATTAGGCATTTAATTTTAAACATGCTTAAAATTTTAACATTTTCGAAACATCCACAAAAAAGTCCCTAGGAAAAAAATACAAAACAAAAATAATCTCCCATTATCTCATTTTTACCCCGTTTGAAAAAAAAAGCGGCTATAACTTGTATATACCTCAAATGTATTAACATGGCTTCGTCCACAAATCAGATGCCCACAACATGTTTCCCACGAATTGGATGCCCACAACACGGCCATAACAGAGCCTGCTTGATATAATTTATAAGCAACACAGAGTACTCACGATAAGGAGGGACTAACAATCTAAAATATGCACAAACTGACCTCTTTGGTGTGTTGCTAAGATCGAAACTCTGCAACGCATATAAATTATTACCACCAAAAACAAAGATTGCATGTACAAACAACTCAATAAAGCTTGTAAAGTGAACTGTATCAGAGTTACACTGTATATTTACAAAGTTATGCAAAAATACCCTTAAATTTTCTTGGGGGGCTTCTGTAACAAACAGGAAGATATATGAGACTGACAGAGAGGTATACTATGACCAAAACGTAAAAGCTCACTGAAGGCCTGAGTAAAAGCAATTTTATCTACAATATACTTATTATCATTCTAGTGATGGTGTATCCATTGGTGTATCAATCGGTGTATCCATAATAACTAATCCTCTCACATCATAGCAATCCACTACTCCCAAGATTTAATCATACCCTCTTGACGGTGTCACCGTGAAAAACAACAAATCCCTCAGTCGCAAAAGTTACAAGAGTAGTTCAAAGCTGAACAATCATGAAGTATAGAAGTTACTTATTGTTCATATTGGGGAAGTATTTGCAATAGTTCATCCAACAGATTAAGCCAAAGAGGACACGATGGTGAGATAGTTTTAACTTACATCATAAAGGTGGATTTCTGCTAAGCTTTGTTTCTTAAGCTCTTCAAGTAACTGCATGACAGTGTAATACATAAGAATAATTCAGGAACTATAGACAGTTGGGCTGCATTTTCTTTATTAAAATAACACAAAAGGCAATTGTTTGATGGAATGATTGGAATCAGAGAGTATATAATTGTTCCTCGCAGCTTTCATATTGATAAATAACATAAGATGCATATGCAATAACTATCAACTGCAATCACTAATTTTTTCATTGAAGGCATACCTCGTTCAACATCCTATGCAACTCGTCCCTTGCCTCAACAACTTGATCTCTATCATTGTTGTCAACCACGAAGATCAAACCTTGAGTGTTTTGGAAGTAGTACCTCCACAATGGGCAGATCTGTAGAAGGCAAACAATAAGACTCCATTGGTTAATTAAGGTGCTCACGACATTAAGATGCACTGATAGTAATAGCACATGTTGATATATTCATGAAGTATATAGATCGTTAAAGCAAAGTACACCTTGTCCTGACCCCCCACATCCCACACGGTAAAGCTGATGTTCTTGTATTCTACAGTCTCCACATTAAATCTTGCATAACATTAGCTAATTGCATCACTGAGGATGTCTATAGCAGTATTTGATGAAACAAACTAAAAGAAGACAAATTAAGTTCATATGTCAGGCATTAAGATATTGTACAACATGCTTCAAGGGAGTTGCGGTCCACTACTAAAACATGGATAATACAGCAATTGTATTAGAATGGGTAATAAAAAGGTCACATAGCAATGAGAAAATTCAGAAGTTGTCATTCACAATTAACAGATCCAATAGGACATGATGCCTATAAAAGTAATAGCAACAAAAAAAACCCATTTCAAATGCACAAATCACATGGTAAATAATAGATGTATCAACATTAACAGGAAATCTGGAAACATATTAAAATTTAAAAATGAGTAAAAACTATGCAATTGAGACTTACCGATAGTGGGAATGGTAGTGACAATCTCTCCAAGCTTTAGCTTATACAATTTGGTGGCCATACCAGCCGCATCTAGACCGGCCATCAGAATACGCATCTCTTTCTTGGCAAAAGCTTAGTAAAAGGCCTAAACTCTCATCAAGTCGAGACTATTATTACCTGCGATTGTAGGGCAAGTTATCTCACAAATATGATCTCTTGCATTTGTTATGCAATCACCCAAAGCATGAATCCTAGTAAAGAATATATTTGTCAAGTATCAGATTTTCTACACAATATAATCTATGTCTAGTATCAGTTGTTTCCAAATAGAATGATATTTGCTTCTTAAATCTCAGAGAGAACTCGTTATTTATTCTCAAGAGCTCTGCCCACTGAACTCTGAAGTTGATAACTATCTTTTCTGGCTTAGATGAAAAATATGGATCAAGAACAATTTAGAAACTCGTCAAAGGAAAAAAATGAATCAAACTCTCTTCGAAAGGCACGCATACAAATAAAATGTTCTAGGCATATTCTTCCCGTTTTAACAAAAAATAAGCCATCTTCTTCCCAAGGCAAGTTCTGTGCCTTTTATAGAGGTGTAATTACTGAATGATTGCATCTGTGAATCATCTTGGGTTCAAGCACAGCAGTCAAAGTTATAATATGGGACAATCTAATGTCCTTGCATAATGGGGGCAATCTAATTTCCCAATATAGTCTTTAATTTGTATTCTCCTATTCTTCCTCCATTTCAACTGATGTTCATAAGTGCAGCCCTAGTTCTCGTTCATGAGTCAAAATTTTCAATAATCTAGGGTTGGATTAGGTTGTTTCAGTTGTTAGAGCCTCAGCTATAAGAGATATAAGGGCAAACATCTATGGTGTTTTCATGTGATCCGCCGTTCTTTGACCACAGTACCGTGAATGATTGGTCACTAACAATTTTTTTAATGACAAATGTACGATTGAATAGACTGCTCCTATGTAACTGCAGGTTTTTGACAACCATATATCAAAGATACTCTGGTAGCTTGTTTCTTGGAAGATCGGGGAGGAGGTCTATTTGAAATAAGCGAAGTATAACTTTTTCTTCACTAAAGGTTGTCCTTGGAAATTTTTGAGTACATTGCGGCCATCGACTTTGTCTATCAAGCACTGTGATGGGTGAAGTCAGAGGTTAAGTTCCTTATTTTGTCTTCCCTATTTGGTTAGATTGTATACTCGTATTTCCCCTTCTATAATAAAGGAAGCTTTTTGAGCTTTTATTCCAAAATCCTTATTAAACAATCCTAATGACTTCTTCTCTCTACAGTCTACTTTTGAATTATCTGGTTGTGATCTTCTCCAAATCTCTTTCCTTTGTCATCCTCTTTCCTATTGCACTCCAATTTTTTTCCTTTATCCTTTTAGTCTTTCTCTCTCCTACCATAAAATTTCTTCCCTCGCTCTTCTATCTAGTTCCTTCAATTATCTCTTTAGTTTTCATTGCAAATGTTTAACTGGCAACTAATAAATACGTCATTGAGGCTACCAATGCTGCAAACACTATCTCACCCATTTCAAATATATTAAGCTGATGATATTTTTGCCTGAGACAAAATAGCTTGTAACTTCAATGGTAGCTGCTTTCGCCAGCAGCTACATCATTTTTCTTCTTCTGGGTTTGGGTTCTTTCAAACCCCAGACCCCAATCTTGTTCAAGAAGATAACAACTAACCCCACATGAATATGAATATGAATATGAATATGAATATGAATAGGAGTATGATGGGAGGAAAAGGAGAAGGAGATAGGGACTTGTGTGATACTCACTTCGGATCCCAAACCTCGTCTTCGATGGACACCGGAACTCCATGACAGATTTGTTCATGTAGTCAATCAGCTTGGCGGACCTGATAGTCAGTATTTTATTACTCGAGTTATATATTTTGTCAAAACAGTGGGAGCTTACAATGAGTAGAAGGGTAATGCTCAGTTTTAAGGGAAATTGGAATCAGTGAACTACGGCTATAGCTTTTGTTAAGTTGAGAGAGGTCAAAAACTTGAAATGATGAAGTTTGTAAACTATCATTCCAGAAAGTAATAACAGAGCAAATGCAGGAATAGCAAACATAAAAAGAGCAAACGCAGGAATTGTAAACATAGCAGATACGCAGGAATATCAAACATAAAGAGAGCAAACACAAGAATAACAAACATAGCAAAAATTGGAATAACACTAACACCAACTGTTATGGCAAAAAAAAATATTACCAGAGAACAGTTTGTTGGAGACAAATGAGAACAAACCTAGATGCTTAGAAATAGTTTGTTGGAGAAGATGTGCAATCTGTTGAAGTAAAAAAAAAACCAGTAAAAAAACAATTTTAAATGATCATCTTTTATGCAAAACCAAGTCCAGCATCTAAAATCGACAAATATTTATGAAATACTATGCAGGAAATTAACTACTTCACCGATATAAGTCACAACTTTATTAATGTTGAAGGGATGAAATAATGAACAGACTCCGTCTCTCCAACTCAGATAAACATATCAATCTGCCTCAAATTTCTAACTCGAACCTCCAATATCAAAGATTACATTTTTTTCCCCACTGAGATTATACAACTAATATGGATGTCTGATTAAAATTGACCCCATAAACAATGACCTTAATTTACAACATGTAGACCCAAATTACTTTTCTTTTTTCCCACTGAGGTTATACAACTAATACGGTGTCTAATTAAAATTAACCCCATAAACAATGACCTTCATTTACAACATGTAAACCCAAAATAAAATTAAAAAGATGAAAAACCCAACAATTTCCAATAATAAAAACAATATTATAACAAATAGTTAACAATAACGAATGAGAACAGTTTGTTAGAGACAGTAGTGGGTAAAAAATAAGATAGAGAAAATGGCCTCACAACCCACTACAGAGAGAGAGAATGGTGATTCACAACATTAGTTACCTTTGAAAAGCTTGAAATTGTTGATGCAAAGCGTGATTCATAGCAGCAGGAGAAGCATAGATTGACTTCATGAGAGATAATCGATGTTAAGGCAATGTTAGAAAGAGGATCAAAAATAATTTGTTTGAAAGAGATAGAGAGAGTACCTTGTATGAGAGTTGGGAAAGATGAGAGTTGGGAGAGTTGGGAGAGTTGGGAGAGGTGAAGAGTTGGGAAAGACGAAAATTTGGAGATATGAAGAATTGGGAGAAATAAAGTAGAGTTAAAACCAATAAGTCTTAAAGTTTAAACCAATAGAGTTAACTAACCTTACCCTTTTACGTGTTTTGTCAAAACTACCCTTAAGTATGATAGTTGAACAAATCTCCTCCGCCGATCTCGTTCTTTCCCAGAAATCTCAGCCCCTCTATATCTTTGAGACAATGGCAAACTTGTCTATTTGAATTTGAGACAATGGCAGACTTGTCTATTTGAAAAAACACCATTGCGTAATGTAATATATATATATATATATATATATATATATATATATATATATATATATATATATTTGCAGTTGGAGGGCTTTTAAATGCAACATGTGGTAATGCAACCAAGCTGATAATAGTATTATTTGCTCTCTACCAGAGAAAAATAGATATTATCAAGTACTCTCTTTTGATTTCAATCATCTCAAACTTTCTTCTTGTTCTTGGAACTTCTCTCTTTTGTGGAAGCCTAGAAAACTTAAGAAGGGAACAAAGATATGATAGAGTAAGTCATCTAAGACACTTTAACTTACAATGCAATTTTAGTTTTTGTAACTCAAACATTTTTCTTATTTATCAAATTTTCATCTTTGTCATTGTTGTTGCTTTACCAGAAACAACATAAACTCCCAAATCCTACTGCTCGGTTTGTTATGCCATATGTTCTCGCTGATGTTCAGATATCATTCAAATGGAAGCAAGCTCGGGGTAATCTTAGTTTTTGTAAGAAAAGTGATATTTTTTTTTTGTCATTGTTTGAAAGTTGAATCGAAACTATCATGTCTTAACTCTGCACTGCATCTTATACAAAGATTTTACTATCCGTTTTTGTTCGTTATGTTTGGATGCATTTTGGAGTCTTACCTTAGTGGCTTCAAAGTGTATGTTTGCTTAATGGAATGCATTCATTTGATTAAAAAAACAATAAATTTAAGTGCTTAAATTTGAAGGAGGCATTTTATCAAAGGTTAGAATTATGGAGAAAAATCTATTGTTTGATGGGTGCATCTTTGGGAGTGAAGCCCATTAATTTATTTATTTTTGCGAAAGGTAAACATGTTTTATTAATATAGAATATCGGCTGTAAAAATAATGCAGAACTTAGCTGCAGACATGCTCCGCAGTCAAAGCTTAACCAAATCATCTAGCTTAGTTTAATGAGGACCTTCAATTTTCTAAAGAAAGGCAGGCTTTCCAATAAACCCTATATATTGCAATGACATGGGATTATATAAGACAAAAGTAAGGCATCGTCAAAGTTTGAGATTGTGATCCGAGAATATGTTGCTGAAGGTGAAGGTGTTTAAGAGCTATTGAAGGGATGGTCAGACACATATTCTTTTAGGGTTAGAAATGTTTTTGCACTCAAGTTTGAAGTGCTAAAATAGAAATTGAGGATATGGAATGGAGAGAAAGTCTAGAGACTAGAGTTTGATGGTTGATAGAGTAACAATAAGAAATTTTGCCATATGCTGGTAAACGCTAAGGGAAAATTTAATACCATTTTAAGCCTACTTATGGGAGGAAAAACGGTAGAGGATGAGGAAGTCAGAAGGAAATAACGAGGACCCCAAATAAAGATAACCTAATTTTTTTAGTCTTAATAGCTCTAAAGTTGAAAACTCTACTCAAAATAGGCGCTTCAATGATGAGTGGGATTTGGAATGGATTCTTCCCCAACCTACCCAATACTAGTAGCTTGCTCCCCAACCTGGTTTTATGATGGTAAACACTGATAGTACTCTCAACAATGTCGAAGGTGGGATTGGAGCTGTGGTCAGGGAGGAAAAGGGCATAGTTCTTCGTGCATGTGCAGAGTATACACATAGAACCTCCATCACAGTTCATGAACTCTAAGCCATTAATAGAGGGTTAAAAGCTGTTATTGAGTTGGGATCCAAGAAAGTCATGCTTGGAAGTGACTTTAAGGCTACCATTAGCATTGCTCAATTGATTGAAGACCCCATTGGGATGCTAGAGACACTCTCTAGTCCATCCTTAAATCTATAGCTCAGTTTGGGCAGTTCATCATTTTCCTCAAATACAAGGAGACCAACAGGTTATTTGACTACTTACCCAAAGTGCTCAATGCTGCTGATGGAAACATTGAATTGAATTATGGGGATTTCTCTATTAAGCTTAAGAAAACTGTCAATGAAGATGCTGATAGAAAAGTGTATTTGAGGATCTAGGTTCTTCTTAGAATTTTATTCTTCTTTGGGTTATTTCTTTTTCCCTTCTATAGTGTTAGGTTTTCTCCCCTTGTTGGGCTTATTCCGCGTATCGTTCTTGTCATAGAAGAGAGATTAGCTACCTCGATTCTCAATAATACTTACACTCAAGTTTAGGGATGACCACTTTTCAAATAACCGTACAAAGGCTTTTCCCTACTTGATACTTTTCAAGTTCATATATCAATGTGGGTGCTCTTTTCTTTTCTTTCCTTTTCGATCGAATCAAATGTAGCTTGCTATTTCATTTGGTAGCCTCTTTGGTTATTTATTCAGGTTTTAACTATTTGATGTGTTCGTTGGTGGTTGTAGTGTCCTTGCATATGATGGTCAGTTTGAGGTTGTTGTTATGCCAGTCAATATAAAAAAAACGCCAACTATTGTTGGCCTTTCTTTTACCAAAACTACCCATTGGGATTGACCATCGATCAAAACGTCTGTGGTACAAAGGGTAAGAATCATTTCCTTGAATTGTATGTTCAGCAAAATATTTTGGGAATCTTTTGCACTTTTCGTCTATCATACATACGCAATTATGATTCTGGTCACCGCACGGTCCATACACCATATGCCTTTTAACTATTTAAAAAAGTTCAGGTTTTTCATTTTCGTTTGGGAATTCGGCCCGTACTATTTGGTCGTAATCTCCCGGTCATCTAAAGTTATCTTCTTTTTTAAATATGATTAACATATGTGCGTAAGGAAGTTTTTTTTTCTAAAATTTAATAACGTGCACATGTGCCTTAAACCTGATGACTTTATTATGTCATCTTTTAATTTTTAAAATTTGGCGCGGAAGATATGGGCAACTAAGTTGGGACGATCCTGAGGTTGTTGTTCTGGGCCTAATTGTTATGTTATTTCTGGCCAGTCAGGGTTACAAGTCACGGTAATAAATAAATCAAGTTTACCGCTTTTCTACAAAAATACCATTGCGTCTCGAAACCTTTGAAAGATTTTTCGCGGACTATAGTTATGTGAAGAAGGGAGAATAATATGTTTTACAACATTCTTACCTAGTCTTTCTCCAAATTTAATTGCGTCTTTTAACCCACGATATATATCATCTTTTATTTTGTCTTGGCTATTTCTAACATAGCCCAGATTGCTACTATGCATTTTTACTGCCTGATCTACTATATATTATTGGAATAAACGACCTCATTTATTTATAAGTGAATCATATTTTGGCTGTATCTATAACATATAATTACAAAACTCATGAATGGTGATTTTTTTACCGTCCCCATTAAAAGTTCATAAATTTCATCCATATGTTCCTCATGGTAGGAGAAGGGGATACTGTAAAGGATCGTAAAATCCAGAAATCTCATTTATGAATTGATATCCCTCTATGTTGGAATTAATTACAATATTCCTACCTACATTATCTTCGTCACTGCCGACTATTATTCCAGCAACATCATCCGATGTAGGTAAAATATATTGTTGCGCGCCTTTTGGGCACTGTTTAAGCACAAGTTTCCGATTAACAAGATCTGGCAATTTTGCAATTTCTTTAAATTTCTTAATGAACGCATTGTCTTTTAGAATATTTGTTAACCTAACAATGGTTGGTTCATGTAAAGAATCATTCTCTTCGAGTCTTTCCATTAGTTCACGAAGTGGGTCGTAAAAATATAGTTGTAAGAACCGTGCTCGCCCAACATTTGGAGGTTGAAAACTTCTAATTTTATGGTATATTATACTGTGAGCCTTAAATGTGTTTATATACCACTTGTAGCATTTGAGAGAGATTCGTCAAATACTACCCCAATAGACGTGAACTGGAAATAGTGATTGTATATTCAAATATTTTTTCTAAAATCAGATCCTATTGCAGATTCATCGTGAAAAAGTTCTAAAAGTTCTTCTGATACTGGTGGTAATGCTAAGTCTACCTTTCCATTCATACAACAGAAGCCTTTAGGTTCCCTAATGAATAATTGTGACTGGCAGTATATACACTGCTTTAGGGGTAGAAGTTTATAGGTTTTGAAATTTTTAGAATCTATAAAATTTCTTGCACAATTATGACCATATAGTTTGACACTAGGTTTTCCATGCAAAATAACGATAGGTGTTTATATTGATGGAAGTGCAGTATTATTTATTTCCTGATTTATGGTAGTATTAGGGATGTTACGAGCAGTTCTTGGTGATATATTACTGGCTATTTTTGTTTGTCCATTGCAATCATCAGTAACTATACCAGTAGGCGTACAAATTTTGTTAAAGAAGGATTCATTAGAAGTATTATGTATGCATACATTAGACATACCTGCTGTATTGGCAGATACAATAGCTGGCAGATTAATGGTTGTTACAGATTTGCCATATTCAAGTATAACATTGGTATCAATAGGGAATTCTGTAGCCAACAATGCAGTATTCATAATAAAATACGCCTGAGAGATATCTCAATTAATTGTATTGTTAATCCCGGGATTTGATATAATCAGTCCCATTCTGTTTTGTTCAACGAATTGATCAATGCTTCTTCCACTGCAATCTGTTTAGTAAATGTATATGTAAGAGTACAATATGAAATAATTGGGCAAAGCAATATGATATGAATATATTATTACCTGATATCGCAACATCAACCTTCTTTTTCGACATTGTTGCATAGACAATACTTGATTGGACGAAGCATATTTTTGCAATTACGAAATATCATATTGGGGATTAGAACAAAGATATAGGATTATACATTACATTGTTAATATAAGGTATTACACTCAAATACAGACCTTCTCACATTATTTATTTGCGTATGCTTGATTTCTTTTTGCATTTGCTAGGTCCCGCTTCTCTTTCAGTTGTTCGAAGGTAAGCAATTTGTCTAATAGTTTATGAGGAGCACCTATGATGCAAATTTTTCTTTTAAGCACTACTGGATTGCGTAAATATAATACATTGCATGAAAAATGAAGATTTAGGAGTAATAAGATTACTAATGAATATAGAAAGAATATTTTGAGAAATAATTGTTAAAGCTAAAGGATCTTTAACCAAATGGATATAAGTCATATTAGCAGACGCTGAATGTGATGCAAGTTTTGCTTTTGAAATAATCTTTTTGGATTTCAATATTTTGGGTCTACGTGGCAAGATATAAACACCAACTATAGAAATATGTATTTCTTCTGTGGTTATTGGAGGTAAACCAGAAATCGATATAGGAATCAAATGTCCAGCTTCAATCATATATGTGTCCAGCATTAAATATTTAGAATCAAACTTGGAATTATATAGTATACTGCACTTACAATTGTATGTATAACTCTTACCTTTTCATAACGTTGATTGGTTACGTATGTTGCATCACGCCTTAAATTCTAAATATTAGGGAATACCTAAAACATTGTCATCTGGGGTGTGTAGGTCGGGGAATCCAACCGATTCGCCCCCACAAACGACCGAGCCATAGACAAGTATAGGCTCAGTCATTCACAATGGCATCACCAGAGCAAAATAAGCACAAAGAAGAAGCAATAGATATATACATATCAAACTAAAATATCAATACAATATCTCGAATAATATTGTCACGCACCAAAATCCAATAATTGGTAGCTAGACCAATTACTAACATTTAGGATGTCCAGGTCGGGGAATCCAACTGATTCGCCCCCACAAACGATCGAGCCATAGATAAGTTCAGGCTCAGTCATTGATAATAGTAATATATTCAGAGTAAAAGAATAAAGCGGAAGCAAAAGATATATATATATATATATACTGAGAATGTAAATACAATATCTCGATAACACACAGCGTCAAAAGCTAATATCATACAAGAGGTACTAAAACCGAAATAGAAACCCGCAGCTGCAAGGACTGGGACTAGATGCTAAAGCTCTCAGCAAAACCTGCGACTTCTCCGCCTCTAAAAGGGGAGAACAAAGTAAGAGGGAGCAAAACCGCGGCACACTAATGTCCAACAAGTCTAATCAACTAACTAATATAATAGGTGCAGAGAAAGAGGAGAGATGAATGAGATATAAGATATTAACATGGACAGTAATATATAAGTGCAGAAGTAAAGGGAAAGGGAAAGGAGTAGGAGTATGTGGGATAGAGATATGAGGAATTATTCGGTGATGATGATGATGATATGATATGATATGGTGTGATATGATATGATTCTAGAATTGTCCTAATGAGAATTCTTTATGATGTTATGAAACCAAGAACTAGACCCTATAAATAAAAGTATTGGGCTGATCAGCCGCTAATGCATAATAACCTTAACGAGATCTCAGTTGGATACAATGGGTATGATTGGTTTGCAAGCTTGACCACGCTTAGGATTTTTTACTTGATCAGAGTATTCCGGGCTTTGCAACCCACAGAGCCAACGTCCGAACTTTATTTCACTTATTCCAAGGAATTTCAACCTCACTGAGGATAAGAATGGTACCTAGGGAAAGTGTTTCATACCATCCCACACTCCCGAAGGGTAATAGATATGATAGTGTTCAGCCATAACTTCACCTAATTATCTTAACCCGATGTAGGAATCCTAAGTCCTAACGAGAGTCAACCAATGTAAAGCTTTGTTATGTATCTGACCCAGTTAGGATAACAGAATACAAACTCATACTGCAAATAGATCCCAAGGATGAAAACACAACAGCCGCCAACACGGCCAACACCAAATAGGATAACCTCCCTGCCTGGGAGAAGGGTAAACAATCTTAATGCAGCAGCCATAACCTGGCCAGCACACACATAAGATAACCACCTGCCTCAGAGAATAGCAAACAATCCTACCACAATAGCCACAACCTGGCCAGCACACACATAGGATAACTACCTGCCTCAGAGGATGGAAAACAATCCTTGCACAGTAGTCACAACCTGGCCAGCACATACATAGGATAACCACCTGCCTCAGAGGATGGCAAACAATCCTAAGACAGATGCAAAAAGGGACTAATCAACCAGTCACAACATCCAACAACATCAGTCACTACAAGACTGGAACACAACCGCAAAGGACAACCCACAAGAATGCCGCATTAATGCATAACTCTCTAAAAGACAAAAGGAACACACCCTACATGCCTAACCATAGGAAATAACAATGTTGAATCAACAACTATGACAGAAGGAACAATATAGTCTAAAACCAATCACAAACACCTCAATGCCAAATACATGCCCTAACTAATACAAATTAAACAAGTATAGAAATTTAGCAATGACGGAACGCTCGCCTGACAAAAGGATAAGCCGCGAATCCAAAATCAACAGGGTAACAATCAACCACAACACCACCGGCAACATCCACGCCAACACCAATAACCCAATACCTGCAAGAAATTACAACTCCAATCCTCAACAAAACCCCCAATCACCAAACCCTAAAATCACAAGGGTTCCACCAAAGCCACAATCGAAACAACCACAAGGAAGAGGAAAGGGAATTACTCACCGTAGAAGCAGCGAGAGTAATCCCGCAACGAATCGCCAATGTGGTGCGAGAGAAAAGAAGATTCCAATTGGAGAGTGAGTGTTGAGTGAGAGAGAAAATGGGAAAGGAATAGGTAATTAAAACCCTAAGATCCCACACTCCAATCGAGGCGATCCTACGGCCAAGAATCTCGAAGAAAGACCTAAATTGGTCGTTCAAACACGCCTCTGTTCGAATAGAATACATTTATATTCGAACAAAACAAGGCAGGTTGAAGTCTATTCGAACAGAAAAGATGTTATTCGAATAAAATGAAGCAGAAAGGAATTTATTTGAACAGAAAAGATGTTGTTCGAATAGAACTAGAACTGGTGGAAATCCACAGAACAGACATCTATTCAAACATAAGATATTTCTATTCAAACAGAAAGAAACAAGAAGGAATGTATTCGGACAGAGTAAGATTTATTCAAATAGAATGGTGCATAATAAAATTATTCTAACAGAAGCAAGGTTTGTTCAAATAGAATGGGACAGAAGTAACCCAAAATACCAAAAAGATTCCTCCAACGAAAAACTGATAGAAACTTAGGAAAAAACCACGGATCCTCCATGGATCACACACCACACCACAACCACAACAACAACAATAACACCAACCCAATCACGGGCACCCAAACACACTCACCTCCTCCGCCAAAACCACCGAAACCTAGAAAAGAAGAAAAGCACAAAACCTGATAAGAGGAATGAAATGCAGATACAGAGAGTGATGATGCATGATGTATGGTATGAATATGGATGTGTGATGCATAATGATAAATAAAATAAAATAAAATAAAATAAAAATCTAGGACACTACATTCTACCCTCCTAAAAAAGAATTCTGCCCCGGAATTCCACAAGCCAAAATCCACATACCTCAACCCGAGAATAAATGTGGATAGCGACCTCTCACGTCCGCCTTTAACTCCCAAGAAGCCTTACTAGGATCATGGTGATTCCACTGAACCTTCACATAGGGAATAACCTTGTTACGAAGAATCTTCTCTTCTCGGTCCAAAATACACACCGGATGCTCAATATACTATGCATCTTCCTGAATCTCTAGGTGCTCCCAATCAATTACTTGAGTAGGATCCCGCTCATACTTCCTGAGCATCGAAACGTAAAATATGTTGTGAACTCAACTCAGTTGCGGTGACAATGCGAAATTGTAAGCCTACTCCCCAACTCTGGCAAGAATCTTAAAAGGTTCTATAAATCTCAGAGCCAACTTCCCTTTCTTAATGAAACGCATCACACCCTTCGTCGGGGAAACCTTCAGTAAAACATGATCGCCAATCTCAAACTCTAAAGGTCTCCTGCGAATGTTTGCATAACTTTTTTGCCAGCTCTGAGCTGTGCGTAACCGATCTTTGATAATAGTAACTGCCTCAGTAGTCTCACGAACCAAGTCTGGCCCCAGTAAACTCTGCTTGCCAACCTCTGTCCAACTCAGCGGTGATCTGCACGGTCTACCATATAAAGCCTCATAAGTTGCCATCCCGATGCTTGACTAAAAGTTATCGTTGTATGCAAACTCCACCCAAGCTAAGTACTAGTCCCAGCTACCCTTGAAGTCCAAAACACAAGCCCTAAGCATATCCTCAAGAATCTGGTTTACTCTCTCCATCTGACCGTCGGTCTGGGGGTAAAATGTTGTTCTGAAATCTAATATGGTATCCATAGCTCACTGGATACTCTTCCAAAAGTTACCGGTAAATCTGGCATCTCGATCTGACACTATAGACACTCAGCTCGTCAACCGTAAAAGTCTTGCGAACTGGAATAAAGTGTGCCGATTTGGTCAACCGGTCTACAATTGCCCAAATACAATCGTGATTCCTCTTCATCCGCGGTAAACCCGAAATGAAGTCCAACGTCACGTACTCCCATTTCCATTCTGGAAAAGGTAAAGGTTTAAGTTGTCCGGCTAGTTTTTGATGTTCGGCTTTCACCCTCTGACATGTAAGACACTTGGAAACAAACTCGGTTATCTCTCTCTTTTTGTTGTCCCACCTATAAAGTCTATTCAGGTCTTAGTACATCTTCGTACTGCCTGGATGAATAGTATACCTCGAACCGTGAGCTTCGCTTAAAATCTCACGCTTTAATACCTTTGAATCTAGTATACATAATCTGCCCCTGTATCTGATACTACTATCTGAACTAACTGTTCAATCTGGTCTCTGGTCTGCCAACATCTGAAGCCCAAGACTGTAATCTAGCATCCTGCTATTGAGCCTCAATCATCCGTGAAATCAATGAAGGCAGAACCCTCAGATTTGCAATAAAACTACTAGTACCCCGTGAATACAAACTAAGCCTAGAATTTTCTATATCACGAAGTAACAACTACTCGCGAATCATCAGAGGAGCAAGAAATCCCCTTAATAAGCGGCTCAAAGTGCCAGCCACCACGTTTGCCTTCCCTGGGTGATACTGCAAGTCAACATCATAATCCTTCAACAATTCTATCCATCGGCGCTGCCTCATATTTAGCTCTTTCTACGAGAAAAGGTACCTCAAACTCTTGTGATCCGAAAAGAGCTCGAACCTCTCTCCGTAAAGATAATGTTGCCAAATTCTCAATGCAAATACCACCGCTGCCAACTCAAGGTCATGAGTAGGATAGTTCCTCTCGCGTACCTTAAGTTGTCTGGAAGCATAAGCCACAACCTTCCCTTCTTGCATCAAAACACAACCAAGTCCGCTGAGCGAAGCGTCGCTGTAAACCATATACTTATGTCCGCTGGAAGGAACAATAAGAACTGGAGCTGAAGTCAACTACTTCTCCAACTCTGCGAAAGCCAAATCATACTTGTCATCCCTAACGAATCGAACATCCTTTTGTGTTAAACGAGTCAAAGGAGCTGCAATCCGTGAAAAGCCCTCGATAAATCGGCGATAATAACCGGCTAATACCCGGAAAACTCCGTATAACTGTGATGTTAGTCGGCTGCGCCCAATCTGTAACTGCCTCAACCTTCGATGGATCAACTGCAATACCATCCTTGGATACCACGTGCCCTAGAAACTTAACTTCCTTTTGCCAAAAATCACACTTCTCAAACTTTGCATATAACTCATTCTCCCGTAAAGTTTGTAAAATAATCCTCAAATGTTCCTCGTGCTCGGCCTCGGTCTTCAAATAAATCAATATGTCATCCACGAATATAATGAGGAACCAGTCTAGAATAGGTCAGAAAACCCGATTCATCAAATCCATAAAAGCTGCAGGCATGTTTGTCAAACCAAACGGCACCTGAAACTCATAATGCCCGTAACGAGTCTAAAATGCTCTCTTCAAAGCATCCTCCTCTTTGATCCTCGGCTGATGGTAACCTGATTTGAGATCAATCTTTAAAAAGAACTGGGCTCCCCGAAGCTAGTCAAACAAGTCCTCAATCCTAGGTAAGGGATACTTATTCTTTATCGTGACTTTGTTCAACTCGCGGTAGTCAATACAAAGACGCATAAACCCGTTCTTCTTCTTCACAAACAATACTGGAGCTCCCCACGGTGATGTACTCGGTCGGATAAACTTCTGATCTATCAACTCAGATATCTGATCATACAACTCTTTCAGCTCAACCGGTGCCATACGATACGGAGCCTTCAAAATCGGTGTTGTATCTGGTAAAAGATCTATACTGAAATCAATCTCTCTCGTCGGTGGAAAACCGGGAATCTTCTGGAAAACATTGGAAAATCACACACCACCAGAATGGAACTAACATCAACACCAGAGGACCCAAATTCTAAGAATGATAACAAACCGTCTCCTGACTGCGCTAGTTTTGAGCTAGTAAACACAAACCGCTTCTCACCAGGAATACTGAAAGTAGTTGTCTTTTCAAAATAGTCCAAGGTAACTCGATGCGTTGACAACCAATCCATACCCAGGATAATGTCAAACTCCTGTATCGGTAGTACCAACAAGTCTGCTGAAAGAATACAACCACAAACAACTATTGGGCAATCCCTACAAATACGAGAAATAGAAACTGAAGAATTAAGAGGAGTACCCATAGAAATCTCATCCTGGAACAAGGAAGACTCAAAACCAAAAGTGCAAAGTAAAATGTATGATATGAATAAATGCGATGCACCGGAATCGAAAAGAACACTAGCGGGCGAATAAGAAATATGAATCGTACCTTCCACTACAGGTGGAGAGATGCGAGCACCTCGCCTCCCAACTGTGTACATCTTCCCCTGTCTGTGGCCCTGGCCCTGCCGCTGACTCAGGTGCTGCTATCTCTGTCCACCCTGAGGACTTGGAACTATCTGTCTACCCTGAGGACCCTAAAACTCTCTCGGCTGAAACTGCTGAATATGCTGCGGTCTCGGCTGGTGACTAACGGGACCCTAAAGCTGTCTCAATGGCTGAGGACCTCTGGTTGGGTTAGGACAACACTTCCTAGTATGCCCCTTCTCCCCGTAGTTTCAACATTCGCCAAAAGCAAGCCGTGGTCTATCATAATGCTGTCCTCCCACAACTCTAGCTGGCGCACCATCGGCAACACTGAACTTCTGCCTCTTCAGACCCAAGCACTCATAATGACTCTGGACTGCCTTGCCCTTATCGGATCTCTAATCTTATCTCATTTGGTTCCTCAAGTCCTTGGATTTTTGCTCCTCAATACCGTTCTGCTCTATTGCCAAGGCTTTAGACAAAACCTCTCTATACAAACTTTCCCCCGAAGCAATCAAGAACTTCCTAAAGTACAGACGAAGACCCTTCAGAAATTTTATCTTGCGTTGCTCCTCATCCTGAACGACAAACGGAACATACCGAGAGGGTTAGTTGAATCGTTGATCATACTGAGAGATACTCATATCACCCTGCACAAGCATATAGAACTTAAAAATGTAAGAGTCTCAGTAACTCTACAGGAAATACTACTCAAGGAATCAGTCTTGAAAGGAAGCCTAAAGTATAAGAGTTTCCGCAAATTGCCATTTTGGCCGTATCCCACCAATAATCTGCCTCACCCTGCAATAGATACGTCGCCAATGTCACTCGCTGATCCTCAGGACACTTCATGGCGTTCAAAGTATTCTCTATGGATTTGAACCATGTCTCTGCCTCAGACGGTACCGTAGTGCCTAAAAATGTCGGATGCTTATATTTCTGAAGCTGCACGAGGTAACTGTAGTCTCTAACTGCTGGGCTTCTGGCCTGCTGGAGATGAGCTGTGAAACTCTCCATAAACTACCTCATCCCTGCTGAAATACAAGAAACAACTGGAGAAGGTGGAGTACCAGGCTGCTCTGGAACTACTGGAGCTGGAGGAACACCCTGATCAATCGGGACAGACCCTAAACTTTCTTGACTGAGCACTGGCTCCTCAGGAAGTACACTACTACGTAACCCTCTGCAGCCATAGCCCACTACACGGCCTCAGCCTCTGCCACCTCTAGCCATCTACAAGAAATAAAGACACACCTCAGGAAAGGAGGAAACACGATAAAATACGTAAAACTGAAAGAAATTTATCCTAACTCCTTCTATAAAGAATTACTCATCATATGATTGCAAGAACAGAGATAGGAATTAACCTATAGCCCTGATACCAAGTCTGTCACGTCCTAAAATCCAATAATCGGTAGCTAGACCAATTACTATCATTCAGGATATGCAGGTCGGGGAATCCAACCGATCCGCCCCCACAAACGACCGAGCCATAGACAAGTTCAGGCTCAGTAATTGACTATAGCAATATCATCAGAGTAAAAGAATAAAACGGAAGAAAAATATATATATATAGATATATATACGACTGAAAATGTAAATACAATATCACGATAACACACGGCGTCAAAAGCTAATATCATACAAGATGTACTAAAACTGGAATAGAAAACCGCAGCTGCAAGGACTGGGACCAACTGCTGAAGCTCTCAATAAAACCTGTGACTACTCCACCTCTGAAAGGGGGGAACAAAGTAAGAGTGAGCAAAACCGTGGCTCACTAATGCCCAACAAGGCTAAACAACCAACTAATATAACAGGTACAGAGAAAGAGGAGAGATGAATGAGATATAAGATGTTAACAAGGACAGCAATATATAAGTATAGAAGTAAAGGGAAAGGGAAATGAGTAGGAGTATGTGGGATAGAGATATGAGGAATTATGTTGTGATGATGATGATGATATGATATGATATGGTGTGATATGATATGATTCTAGAATTGTCCTAATGAGAATGTTTTATGATGTTATGAAACCAAGAACTAGACCCTAAAAATAAAAGTATTGGGCTGATCAGCCGCTAATGCATAATAACGTTAATAAGATTTCAGTTGAATACAATGGGTATGATTGGCTTGCAAGCTCGACCACGCTTAGGATTTATCACTTGATCAGAGTGTTCTGGGGTTTCCAACCCACAGAGCCAACGTTCAAACTTTATTTTACTTATTCCAAGGAATTTCGACCTCACAGAGGATAAGACTGGTAGCTAAGGAAACTGTCTCATACCATCCCACACTCCCAAAGTGCAATTGATATGATAGTGTCCAGCCAGAACTTCACCTACTTATCTCAAGCCGATCTAGGAATCCTAGGTCCTAACGAGGGTCAGCTGACGTAGAGCTTTGTTATGTATCTGAACCCATTAAGTTAAAAGAATACAAACTCACACTGCAAACATATCCCATGGATCAAAACACAACAACCGCCAACACCGCCAACACCACATAGGATAACCCCTCTGCCTGGGAGAAGGGTAAACAATCCAAACATAGCAGCCACAACCTGGCCAACACACACATAGGATAACCACCTGCCTTAGAGGATGGTAAACAATCCTAATATAATAGCCACAACCAGGCCAGTACACACATAGGATAATCACCTGCCTCAGAGGATGGAAAACAATCCTAACATAACAACCACAACCTGGCCAGCACACACATAAGATAACCACCTGTCTTAGAGGATGGCAAACAATCCTAACACTAATACAAACAGTGACTAATCAACTAGTCACAACATCCAACAGCATCAGTCTCTATAAGAATGGAACACAGCTGACAAGGACAGCCCACAAGAATGAACCGTTACTGCATATTTCCATTAAAAACAAAGGGAACATACCCTACATGCCTAACCATAGGAAACAACAATGCTAAATCAACAGCTACGACAGAAGGAATAATATAGTCTAAAACCAATCACAAACACCTCAATGCCAAATGCATGCTCTAACTAACACAAGTTAAACTAGTATAGAAATTTAGCAATGAAGGAATGCTCGCCTGACAAAAGGATAAGCAGTGAATTTAAAATCAATAGGGCAACAATCAGCCACAACACCACCGACAACAACCACGCCAACACCAACAACACAACACCTACAAGAAATCACAACTCTAATCCTCAACAAAACCCCCAATCACCAAACCCTAAAATCACAAGGGTTCCACCAAATCCACAATCGAAATAACCACAAGGGAGAGGAAAGGGAATTACTCACCGTAGAAGCAGCAAGAGTAATCCCATAATGAATCGCCAACGAGGAGCGAGAAAGAGGATGATTCCAATTGGAGAGTGAGTATTGAGTGAGAGAGAGAATGGGAAAGGAATGGGTAATTAAAACCCTAAGATCCCACACTCCACTCGAGGCGATCCTACGGCCAAGAATCGTGAAGAAAGACCCAGCCTGGTCATTCAAACATGCCTTTGTTCGAATAGAATACATTTCTATTCGAACAAAAAAAGGCAGGTAGAAGTCCATTCGAACAGAAAATATGTTGTTCGAATAAAACTTGAACTGGTGGAAATCCGCAGAATAGACATCTATTCGAATAGAAGATATTTCTATTCGAACAAAAAGAAACAGGAAGGAATGTATTTGAACAGAGAAAGGTTTGTTCGAATTGAATGGTGCATAATAAAATGTATTCGAACATAAGCAAGGTCTATTCGAATAGAATGGGACAGAAGGAACCCAAAACACCAAAAAAAATTCTCTAACGGAAAACTGATAGAAACTTAGGAAAAATCCACGGATCCTCCCCGGATCACACACCATACCACAACCATAACAACACCAACCCAATCACGGGCACCCAAATACACTCACCTCCTCCGCCAAAGCCATCAAAACCTCTGAAACCCAGAAAAGAAGAAAAACACAGAACCTGATAAGAGGAATGAAATACAGATGCAGAGAGTAATGATGCATGATGTATGGTATGAATATGGATGCGTGATGCATAATGATAAATAAAATATAATAAAATAAAATAAAAATCTAGGAAACTACAAATATACAGAATCAAAAGCGAAAATCTCATACAAGAGTAACTATACAGGAAAGATCTGCAACAGCCAACCAGGCTCCAACTCAGCTGAAATCCTCAGCAAAACCCGCAACTACCCTGTACATGCATATGGTTATTGCAAAAGACCCCAAAACAAACATTTGTGGTGGTGTATCAATCTACAAGTACCTATAAACTTATTAGGTTACTATTCCTTGAGGTTTAATGATGGTAGTGGCCTTCAGGTACCCATGGTATAACCACTTCTACGGTTTCCTATGTTGTTTGTAACTCAGTGTTCAACAAAATCATGAGTTTCGCCGGAGAAAAAACATAAGAAGTTGTGACTCACTTTTTCTTACCTTTTTTGTTGAAAATAATATTTGGTTCCATGATCGTTATATCGACAGTTTCAATTTTTCAGTACTGTGACATTCGAAAGAAGTGTGAAGGCGACCTCTACTGCAATTTCTCGAACATGGAGAAATTCCTTAATCAAAAATATGTTAGGAACACTCTTGGTGTTGGAGAGATAGAGTTTGTTTCATGTAGCCCAACCGTGTATCAGGCAATGATGATGGACTGGATGAGAAATCTTGAAGTTGGTATTCCTGCTCTACTTGAAGATGGAGTAAAGTTTCTTATTTATACCGGGGAGTATGACCTCATATGCAACTGGCTTGGTAAGTTCTTCAGTTCAGTCCACAAGTCCAATTCTTTGCTAGATGTGAAAACTGTCATAAAGTACATATGTTAAGCGATCATTATTTTGTAACTAGTTTGCTTTTTGTGCTTGACCAGGTAAGTCAAGGTGGGTTCATGCTATGGAATGGTCCGGTCATAAATAGTTTGTTAGATCACCCACTGTTCCTTTTGTAGTTGATAGCGCAAAAGAAGGCCAAATGAAAAGCTATGGTCCTTTCAGATCCCTAAAGGTCTCTCCTTCCATCCACCTTAAATTAAGATTCAATAATAGTAATAGTAACAGTATATATCACAAAATTGGATAAAGAAAATTTTGGTTAATAGAATAAGAAACACATCGATAGGAAATCTTGGATTCATAAAATCATGAGAGATAATTCAGTTCAGCAGAAAAAATAGTGAACAACTTTTTTTGAAATCTTCTGCAAATAAGTACATTTCAGATATTTCCTTCATATTTGTATCTCCAAACAAACTAGCCAAACTATATTTCCATGATTTCATTTATACCATTCTTGTGGAAATGACTCTTCATTAAAATGTTTTCCTTTATCTTTTCTTTTATAAAAAACCAAGCACCGTCTAAATATTGCAAGATAAATTATAGATCATATCAACAAGATATCGTGGGAAAAATGTGAGTTGAAAACCAATGTTGATGTTAATATTGAGAGACAATGTTAAAGTATGTACCAAAATCTGGAAATGCTTTACTCTAATTGTCATGAATCCTAATAGTAAATTTGTTTGTTCTAGGTTGTCTCCTATCCTAGTCTAGATGACAAACCACATTACGAATACAAACTTTTATGATGATAAATAGGTTCATGACGCCGGCCACATGGTCCCAATGGATCAGCCCAAGGCCGCATTGGAGATGCTAAAGAGGTGGACTCAAGGGAAACTGGCTAAAAACACCGACAGAGAAGATGTAGTCACAGACATGTAATAGACAGATTTACATGGTTTGTTTTTATTGTCATATCTTTGTAGGTTTTGCTCATGTGGCCTGTGTAGACTAACTTTTGTATGGCTTCACAGGCTTTAATTCTACAGATGTACTTTGTAAATTTTTATCCATGATATAAAATCACCTATACTTGTTTCTTTTCTTCCACAGTTGGCTCGAGTAAATTTTTTGTTGTGTTGTTCATTCTGTGCTTGTAGAATCCTAAATCCTAGGCCATTGTCACATTAGAAAACATTTGGACATATAGGGTATGTTAAATGTTTTAACTGAAATTAGCTGTTTATTGGCGTTATAGGGTATGTTCTGTTTGCACTTTTGTGCGAGGATGGTGTTCGTTCGAGGGAAATCGTCGCCCTTAATAGTAATAAATGTGTTTTCCATAATTTTAAATTTTTTATTTGTATAGCTTTATTTCTCTACTAGTTTCTGTTATGTCATTTGGTGCTTAAGTATGTGATATTTGAAATCCCCTATTAAGGACTTCATGCCACGGGACAAATAAGTCCCATACTGTGACTTAGATATTTACACTACATTCCATAAAACAGAGAGAAGAAAAACTTATCTTGCACAACATGGGGATAATGCAGAGGGTATGCGCCATCTTGTGGTGCATAGTAGCTGTGGCATTTTTTAGGAGAAAGCACTTTTGATCGAGATTTTGTGGTCCAGATGAAAACACGGTGTTAGGACTTTTTCCATCTTTTGACGGAAGTCTAGCCAAGGAAATTAGTGAAATTTGTTGGTATGTATATGTCATTGTTTAGGTCCATTTTAGACCTCACATATCCAAACTACAAAAAAACTGGCATAATCAAATGCATACACAAAAAATGGACCTTGGCGGAGCTCTTTAATACCAATAACTATGAGGCTTCACAAAAGTCATATTCCCTTGGAAATAATCTTGTGCAATATGTCCACTATCGTAACATTACCAAGATTTTCACCATATTTGGACTTGGGTGATGGGCATTAAGGAGTTTGGGGTCTATAATTTTAATCAGCAGGGACCAGTTTTGTAATTTTGTCAAAGATCTTACTGAACTAACTAAAGTATGAGTCAACCTCAAAGATGTAGAGATAATCTAATATAGTCCTAATCAAATAATATTCTCCACGTATGAAGTCCTAATCAAATAATATTTTTAACATAAGTCATAATCAAATAATATTCTCAACATATAAAGTCCTTATCAATTAGAATATACTAAAGATATATATAAAATATTTTAATGAATATTATAGTCCTTACTATTTATAATACCCCTAATCAAGGAACCTATTCACTATATATATATAGAGAGAGAGAGAAATTACAAGCATTAAACATATACACTCAATTGGCTTCTTCTCTCCTTACTTCAATTTGATATTCCACAACTTAAGGTATCATACACTTTCTCTCTTCAATTTGATTTTCCGTAGTGTTTGATGTCCTATTTGAAAATTTTGGTTGATTATTGTTTTTGGTGTGTCATGTAGCAATAAAAATCATATAGAAAATGATCAAATTCAGATACATAATACTCTTATCATATTGTATATGTATATCCAAATCAATTACTTTACAAAGTTCAGGTAAAGCATATAGAATCTCTTTAAAACTAATTAGCTAGTTTAATTGTGGTGGAAAATAATTAGGTCAATACCTAAATCAAAATCTAATCATGTCCTATCGTGATTACATCTAATGTTGGGGTTGCATTATTTGTTGCTTAATATAGTAAGACCTTATAAAGAAGGGCCCATAATTAATGCAATAGAGATATATTGCTTAATTAGTTTTAATATCGATAAGGAAATTCAAAATATAAACGATGTCATCATGGAGTTCTGATTTATCTACTGTTACTACTATAGGTTGGGGGCTGCTTGTTTTCAATAAGGGAGAGAGTTAGTGGTAATGTCTATAGAAAGGGATAGAGTTAGTGGTAATGTCTATAGAGGATAGGGTTTTGGCCTTCCTTCGATAACCTACTGGAGATTGCCCGGATGGAAGTTCTTGCTATCGCTCCTATCAGAGGTTCTCCGGATACAAGTTCTTGCTATTGATCCTACCGGAGGTTCCCTTTGCTATCGCTATAGCTAAAAGCTAAAGAAAAGCAATGTGGATGTGGAGGTAGTCGAAAGACAAAAATCGTTTTTTCCCCAAAGCCAGTCGTCAGTCAACTCCAGAGATTGTATTAAAATAAAAGCTGGAGGTCTTGTGAGCTACTTGAAAGACTAAAACTGGTCTTCTTTTAGTCTTTCAAGTTTCTTTTTTAAGGGCCTCGAAGTCTCCAGCCTTTAGGGGTCGTATTTTTGAGAAACTGGTCTTCTTTAGTCATTAATCGAAAATTTTCACTACCATAATAAGCTCTGATTTCGACTTTTGTTGCAGCAATAACTTTATATCAACATATTCCCCTAAAACTAAGATCAACATTAGAAAAACCAACTGTAGTTGTTAAACACGGAATCAAGATCGAAACTAATTATAGTTCGACAATATATAATTGAAGATGAACCACAGGAATGCTTTTTTTCTTCTTAATATTTCAAGAAGGAAGTTCTTTTTTTCTTCCATTGCAAGTAAATATTCCCTATACATACACAACTGTTGCTCTACCTCGTTGTTATTATGACCACTACCTCGAATTAACTATGATTAAACTATGTTATTTCTTAAAAATGGTACCGACTATATAAAATACGTGTAATAACCCTCCATTGATACCAAATTATGAAAAATTGAGCTAGCAATAGCAATAGCATGTTGTGCTTATTAGATTGGTCAAGGTAGTATATCTCTCATCACATTGTTATTTTTGCTACAATTACGTAGGCTTGTGATTGGCAATCTTGACTATGTATTTTATTTAGTTAATCCAGTTTGATTAATTAGAACATGGAGACTCGAAATTCTGATTTCTCTTATTCAATCTTTTTTATAATTTAAACCCTATTTTTTAGGATTTCTGATGTTTGAAATCTAACGCTGTACTTGCTAGATTCGTTATACTATATTCATTAGATCTTTTGTAAATTCAAATACTAATTTCTTGCAGATACTACACAGTTTAGGTATGTCTGACAACAATGATGAACCCAATATCTATAATGACTTCAGAGATTTGAAGTCTAATACTTCGAATTGGAGAATTCGAGCTAGAATATCTAGAATCTAGCCTGTCATGGACTTCCGGGACCCAACTAAAATAACAAGCACCAACATGGTTTTGATTGATCAAAGGGTAAATGTTATTTTCTCGACAAGTCATACCTATAATCTATAGTGTATTAATTGATAATATTTGTTCACTTGTATATAGGGGGATCAAATTGAAGCCAGCTGTCCAAAATTATCTATGCCCAAGTTTTCTATATATTTGAGAGAGGGCATCATAACTGATCTAGGAAATGGTTATGTCGTATTCAGCAGCGGCTTATACCAACCATTCGATAACCAATTGAAAATACAATTCCAAGACAAGGCCATCTTCAGACAACTAGATGACACTAGCGACATCCCGCTCTTACGATTTAATTTTGGTGATTTCAATAATCTCGTTCATTTTGCAAACAAAAGTGACAAAGTAGCAGGAAAATTCTTAGCTATAACCTTTTTCTAACTTTACCCGTACACTATTTAATTAGGTATTATCTATCAAATCCTAGATGTTATCGGTCGTATCATAGGCGTAACACCTACCATACCCCAACAAACCAAGAGCAGAACAGAGGTCTTTATAAAAAATGCAACGATCGAAAATGCGAGGTACTAAGTATTATTTCATTGATTGCATTGTATAACACTTAAATCATATCTATACCATATATAATATTTTTATTCAATTTCATGATAGGGGCATTCAACTATCAATAACGTTATGGGGATCTATTGCTACGGAACTAGGGAGATAACTTGACCAGCTCGACGCTCCTAATGCTGTTCTGGTTATGACTACGGGATCTGTTAAAGAATGGAAAGGTTTTAAATATACATACTAAATTAACACAATTTATTTACCATCAAAATATGACATCTATTATGTGGAAAAGCCAAAATTTCATATTTCAATAGGGGGCCATATATCACCCTGTATCAACAACTGTGTCTACATATTAAAGAACATTGATAATATTATATTTTAACATATCTCACACTATATATCATGAATATTTATAAGTGTCTATATCCATAGGTAACATCACCATGAATTCTACCTATGCTACCAAAACCTATTTGAATCTAGATATCTCTGAAGCTGCATAATTCTCAACCAGGTAAAGTGTATAATTTGTTAGTGACTAATAACTATAAACAATATTCCTTAATCATGATACTATAATATTTTGAATGTACAGTGCGGAAAAATTTATTCAGGTCACGCTAGCAAAGAATGCTAAGAAGTTTGATCAAGAAATGGTAGATAATATGATTACAATAAAACAACTGAAACACGACATATCCAAAAATTATTCAACCAAGGTACATCTTCATTTTATTTCAATAAAGATTTAATGCATTCATTCACCATATGAATACTAATGATTAAAATGACTTATCCATAAATAGGATTCCCTCTACAACATTCAAGCGAGAATCTCCAAAGTCTATAATGAATACGGACTTTGTTATGAATCGTGCAATAATTGCAAACGAAAAGTTAGCCAACAAAATGATAAATTCTATTATTCGAGCTGCAGCAAAATAATAAGTAATCTGATTACTAGGTACGATAACCTAACTAAATTTCTCAAATAAAGAAATATTCTAACCGAACCTTATTTTCCTTACAGATACAAATTACAAGTTGATGTCCAAGATGAAATTGGATTCATCAAGATGATAATGTTTGATTCATAGTTGTAAATGCTCATAAACAATACAGCATAAACAAGTAAGGATCTTTCTAAAAAGGTATACAAACAATAACTCTATTCTATTAAATTATTATATGAAATAGTTTAATAAGTTGTACTTTTAATTTCTGCAGAACAATGGTGAAATAGCAGCAACATACTATTTTGAAAAGAATTTACTTTGGGTCGAACGTGTGTTTCCAATAAAGTTATCTGAAAATAATGTTTGTAAGACAAATAGTATCTACCGCATTTATGGTATATCAACCGTGTCTCGAGAAGAAATTGAAACCCCAATCCAAACCATTGAGGGGAAAGGAAGAACAGCAAAGTATTCATCACATGCAGATAAAGAGCCTGGTGATAGCCAAAATCCTATTTTATGGTTATTCTTCAACATCTGCTACACCATCATCCACTGATATATTTCAAATAAGGTACTTAACCTAATTACAACTTGTATGAATTAGCAATGGTCTATAATGTTTTCTCACTGTCACTGTATTTATAAATCTACTTGTAATTATCAGGCAATGGAACAACCTATGAAGAAAGGTGTAAAGAAAAGTACACGACGTAAAATAGATATGAATACACCACTTCAGCATACACAAGATGATCATATAAACTTAGATACTGATATGAGTACTTATAAACCAAATAGCTTACAAGAAGGAAGCGAGCCAGAAGATGATAACAATAATGCTGACAATGACGAACCAATTGGAGATTCAAGCAGTGATGCAGAAGTAAGCGCTACAGAATAATCAGTCTTAAAGTTTTTTCTTTTTACCAATTTTAAACTACCTCTTTATATTTGTCTACTATTTTATTTTTAGTTAACACTTTGTTTCGAAGTCTTACCGTAATAAAGTTTTCCCTATCATTCGTTTTTTTAGGAGAAGTATGCCAAAATATACTTAATATTTATTTTTTAATAGGCTTCGGTTTAACATGTCACTTCTAAACACCGATATCATCCTACTTAACCATAGGCGCTTGACTTAGCAATACCTTTTTCATCATTATAACCCAAAATGCTTAGTGCTAAAATTGTTCAAAACATTTGTAAAGCCCATTTGGTCACCAATCCATAGGGTATTTTCTTGTTGCAAAATTGCTTAAATTGATAATTATGTATGTTTCCTTGTTGTAACTTTCAGTAGTGTTAAACTTAGACCGACCTACATGTTATTGCTTAAGCATAATAAATACCTTAATTGCATAGATGATCCAAGAATTAAATCCAAAAGAACTGTTATTTAAATTATCATTGTTTGTAGCCAATATTGTGTTAGTATATATTATGCATCATTAGTACCCATTACCAAAAATCCAACATCATGATGATTGCCTTTGCAAGTCATCGATGTCCCTGTAATTGTAACAATACTTCATTATGAGATTTGTGTCACATTATTTGTATTATGCTTTACTTTGATTTCATCTTACTTTACTCTGAAACACAAATGCTTCAAACAATGCCACTAAACCATAAAACAAAGTATCTGGAATACTCTACTATGTTATAAAATACCAATTCAATTACAATCACAAAACAATTAAAACTATGCAGCAACTAAAATACAATCAGTAGTCATGGAGGTTAGATATATCCCCATGAATAACTCGACAGTGAACATACACAATGTTTACAGAATATGATCTAATCCAAGTTAAAGAGATGTCGTATAATAATTTCCTAGGCCTCCTGTAACTCATGATGAATAGTAGAGTACAAACTTGCATTACATCAAAGCCATTTACGCAACAAGAAATAATTCTCATGAGCTTACTTCACTTGTTGAATATGACTAACATAAAGGAAGAGGATTCTACCAGCCAGCCAAAAGGATGCCTACCAAGGCCAGTCATTATGCAGGCACTAAACTTAAGTACCTTTACGTGCTTGGTTTGTGCCTAATATATCCCAAAACCAAATCATGCTCAACACCAAGAATTGTTCTTTTGAAATTTAACGATGCAACTATCTTCATGAAATGGCATTTCAATTGAAGTAGTATTAGTTTTCTAATTCCTCATAAACCCCTTTGTCGTCCCTCTTTCTAAATTTTTACGTCGTGGTCGATGTTTTCGGTTGGAGTAAATAATTGCTTGATGTTATCCAACTACACCCCCTTCTATTTCCATGAATCCAAAATGGGTTTGAAACTTATACTTCAAATTTACTTCCCAGATTACTAATGTGTCTAATTCATTAGAAAATTACGTATAAATGTCATCCTCATGACCAACTCCATTGAAGTAATTGCAACAACGCTGCTCCTCATAGGAGATGGGATATGAGTAGGTCTCACAAGCAAAGTTGCAAAATCACTTTGTGACAATGGAATTTACAAACAATAATTAAAGTTTGCTCCATGTACAAACTCTTTTAAACATTGTGATTTAGCCAAAATTACAAGGCATAACATATAGTAGTATCCTCCATGACTAAACTCTTGTATAAAATATGCTTTAAACATCATTTTAAGGCATGCGCGAGAGCGCATGCCCGCCTGCTAGTATATATATAACTATATGCGTTCTGCTCGCCTTCGCTCGCTATTGTTTCACCGAGATGGTGTCTCATAAGTAGATGGAGCCATCAAAAACCATAGTCATGGACTCATTGGTAGACCCCCACCCCAGTGAAAGACGTTGAAAGAGATCATTTTGACCACTCTAATCATAATAGGAGCCTTGTGCGTCACCTTGCACAGAAAAGGTAGTAGTTTTATATAATTACGTCCTAGATGGCTAGACTCCTAGATGCCATGCTTGTAGAAGGGGTTTGGAGACCTTTTGTTAGACTTTTTGGTCATTTACAAAGGCTCGCCCCCACGTTATGTGCAGTACATCTAGGAGAAATATTTTCTTTCACAACAAGATAAGAGAGCGAATCGCGCTTAGAAGGGGAGTTCAATTCTGTGAAATTATCCATTCTACCATATTTCTTGCAACTCCTTGTTATTCCCAAACCCACTGATGTACATAGCTCAACACGCGTGAACTAGGCAAGGTTTGTCTATCTTATTTGGCAAAGCACTCGAGCGAGAGCTCTCCTTTCTTGATTTTAGCATCGTGGGTTGGTGAACGGTCTGGTTGACGTAGCTTAACAATGCCCTTATAAATAGGTAGAAGTCCATTCAGGAATCTATCTAAAAACCCACCATAGAAATTCTTCTACCAAACCTTATGCGATAGTAACGTAGTCTAGGGGTGCGAAACCTTAGTTATATATTTGTCGACCATCAAATAGAGACAAACACACATCTAGGACCAAAAAAGGCCATTTTCTTGATTGTACTGTTCAATCATGCATTTCGCTCCAGGCAACATGACCCTTTCTATAAACATTTCATCTTTCTTGCTAGGGGCATGTATACACATGAGTATTCTCCTTGATGCAAAATAGATCAAAATGGCTTAGCACCCTATTCTATCATATCAAATTGAATGAGGGTTTTACTTTGAGTAGTATTGGAAAGTCCCAAAGAGCTCTTAGCGCCAAGTCCAGATTCTTGGTTCTAGCTCTCAGTACAGCAACCAAATTCTTGCCTGTAGCAATTCCATGGGTCATGCTTCTTATCCTTCTCGATATGCTATGGACCTTTCTAAAAGGTTATGGTTTATCTCATTTCGTGTATGTGGAGTCCTGTGACTATCTCAATCGAAGACGGTGATAGAATTAAGGCCGTTGAACAAGTAATCTGTAACCAACTCGATAAAGGAAAAGCCAAATCATTTTAACTACCTTTATTTTTAAACTTATTTTTCTTTCTCATTCGAACGAGTTTTTTGTTCGTTCGAACGACTTCTGGGAAAATATCACATTTTATAATGAGTTTGTTTTCTCGTTCGAACGAGTTTTCTATTCGTTTGAACAATTTCTGGGAAAATATAAGTTTTAAAATAGGTTTAAAACTGCCTCTATTTTTAGGCTTATCGGCTATCTCGTTCGAATAACTTTGGGTCTCGTTCGAAGGAGTCTTGGGAAAAACTATTTTTAGTATTTAAGCAAACCATGTTTTGCTTTTTCTCTCACCAAGTTTTTTACCAAGTTTATTTTAAGAGCTTATATCCTTTATTAGAGAGACTAATCAAGATCAATCAAAAACCTAAAACATTGAGGTTGATGTTGAATTAGTCAATTTTACTTCTCATATAATTTTCTATAGTGATTCGAGAAGGGTGATCCTTGTTGTGAGATCAAGGAGCGTCATTGTGAGAATGAAGGAGATTGGGCGTGAAGCTTGGATCAGAAGAGAGATAATCACGAGATGAGGTTATCGAGTCTGTAAGTGTATTTTAGATTACAACACTTTTTAATTAGTGAATTTTTAGCTTTTCTCGACAATGACATATGGTTTTTCTCTGGAGTAAAGAGTTTCTGCGGAGTAAAAAATTGCTTGTATCTTTTATTTCCTTGTCATAACTATTAATTGTTTCTGCTTATTCCTAGACATTGATTGATAGGAGTAGTTCTGACCTAATTTCTCGAAATACATTAAATGCGAGCACATAGAATTTAAATTAGTACCATAGCAGAATCACTTATAGGCTTTATATCCTAAGCAGTGATCCTGTCTTAAGTGCTTGCTTAAATTTAATGGATTCTAAAAAACTTGGAGGTCCTATAAATCGTCCACCGCTCTTTGATAGCATGAACTTTCCCTACTAGAATGTTTGAACGATTGCATTCTTGCAATCCATGGGAGAAGATATCTGTATTATCATTTAAGATGGATGGGTGCCCTCAACTATAATGCGGGATGAGCCAGCAAAGCTGTAGAAATTCCTAAACTTAGAAATCAATGGACTAAGGAGGAAAAAGAAACATTTGGTTATAATTCTAAAGGTCTTAATACTATTTTTAATGCATTGAGCCAAAGTGATTATAGGTACATCTCCGCGTGTACTACTTTAAAAGAAGCTTGGGACATCTTAATGTGTACTCACGAAGGTGATGATACAGTTAAAGAGAGTAAATTGTAAATGCTTACCTCTCAATTTGAAAATAACCGGATGAGTGAGGATGAACCATTCAGTAAGTTTTATGCTAGACTGAGTAACATTGTCAACAATAGTTCATCTTTAGGAGTTGGATACACCGATGTTTTCTAAGATCTCTTCCTAATAATTTTAGATCTAGACGTGATATCATAGAGGAAGCTAAAAATCTTTAGACTATGAAACCTGACACACTTGCTGGAAAATTACAAACATTTGAAATCGAGATGGAAATGGAAAACCATAAGAAGAATAAAAGTGTGGCTTTTAAGCCTTCCCCCAACTCTTTCTCTTGTCAGAAAACCAAAAAAGTTGATAACTTATGCGTCTCTGACGATGATGAGGACTTGGCTCTCATTCACAGATTGCTCTTATAAGCCAACAATTTAGAAAACTTTTGAAAAATGGCAATTTGACAAGCAAGAACAAAATGTGAATTATAAGCCATGTCCTCATGACCGCGTTAAGTCTTATGGATAACAGACTAATTCTGAATAAGACCTAAATAAAGGTTAATGTTATAGGTGTCACAAGTATGGTCACTACGCTCACAGTTGTCCCACTAAGAGTTTAAATAACAACCACAAGGCTATGAACATTACTGTTACGTGGGATGATAGTGATGATGACCATAATGAACATGATAATCCCTTTCAAGAATGTCAGAATTGCTTAAGAGCTCATATTACTGTTATTAACTCAAGTCGTGATCACTCTAATTTTTTTTTACTTGAAACCGACAAAGAAGATCACATTGATAATGAAAGTGATAATTGTGAATAACCTAATTACGAAAAGTTGTATTTTCAACTTGTTTCTTAGCTTGAGAAACTTAAGAATGGGAAACAATCTTTTAGTACCAAACTTGGGACTTGTGAAAAGAAAAAATGCATTGTCATGGAGAATGTGAAATTGACTGAAATTGAAATTAAGAAACTTAAACTTGATTTGACCTCCACGCAGTAAAAACTTAGTTTTCCATTATGGAGCTAAAAATATTCATAAACTACTAAGTATGAGCAAAAATGGTACTGATGAAAGAGGGCTAGGATTTGATGAGAGAAATGTTAAGTCCACCTCACCTCAAGTCACTAAGTTTTTTAAAGCTACTTTAGTTCCATATTTGCCCAAACCTAGTATAATTAATGTTCCTCATTGGCAGACTAAGAAACCTTTTGTCTTTCATGTATTTTATTACCAGGCTTGTGGTCGAAAGGGTCATTTTTCTCTTTATTGTAGATATGTTGTTGAATTCCATGGTAGGAATAATCTTCACATGGAAAGAGGAAAGCCCTATCGATCATATTCCCAATCGTTTGCTAATTCCTCTTTTGTCCAAAAGTCTTTGAAGGATTTTTGGAATTTGAATCAAGCGACGGAAGTATGAGAGAAGGTGTAATCCGTTTGGGTTCATAAGAAGGATAATCTACCATAATTATAGTGTAATATTGCAGTAATAGCTCTAAATGCTTTCAACTTTACCTAGTGGTATGTAGATAGTGGATGCTCTCCTCAGATGATCGGGGATACTACTCATTTGTGCAATATCACAGATATTCAAGGGGGTGATGCTATTTTTAGAGGAGGGATGAGTGGAAAGATTATGGGCAAATGGAGTGTAGAAGGAATTGGGGGCCCAGGAATTGATAATGTACACTATGTCAAGGGACTAACTACAAATTTTCTGAGTGTGAGTCACTTATGTAATGCGGACAACACGGTAACATTTGACAAGAAGGTATGCCATATCATTGATAATATTAGGAAATGCATTGTAACTGCTGATAGAACTTTTGGCAACTACTATTTTATACCACAAAACTCTATTTCATATAATGTTGCAAAGATGAGTGATGTGGAACTGTGGCATCAGCGGTTAGGATATGTGAACTCAACGATCTTACCAAGATTACAAGTAAAGAGATAGTTCAAGGGGTTCCAAAACTAAGCAAGTTAATAGATACGGTGTGTGGACTATGTAAAATTGGAAAGCAAACCAAGAGTACGCAAAAAAAATCCAACAACGTTGGCACTAGGCGAGTTCTAGAGCTAATTCACATGGACTTAATGGGTCTTATTAGAGTGAGTACTTTAGGAGGAAAGAAGTATATCTTGTTTATGGTTGATGATTTTTCAAGGTTCACCTGAATTGCACTATTAAAATAGAAGTCTGACACGTTTGAAGAATTTCATACTATAGCCCTTCGGATACAGAATAAGAAAGATTGTTCTATTGACATAATTTGAAGTGATCATGGTGGAAAATTCATTGAAAATGATGTGATTGCGTACTATCTCACTAATGGGATCAAACATGAATTTTTAGCACCAATCATACTTCAACAAAATGGAGTAGCACAATGAAAGAACCGAGTTCTACAAAAATGGGGTGGGTATTATTCCACAGAAAGAATGTTCCTAATCATTTTTGGGGTGATGCTATTCATTCCTCGTGTCACATTATCAATAGAGTTTATCTTCCTCCTCTTATACTTAACACACCTTATGAACTTTAGTTAGGAAGGATGCTGAACTTGAAATACTTTTGTGTGTTTGGAAGTAAATGTTATATCACATGTGATCGCAAGAATCTTGGAAAATTTGACACCCGAAGCGATGAAGGTATTTTACTAGGATATGCAACAAATAGTAGGGCTTATCGAGTTTAGAACTTGAAAACCAAGATGGTAATTGAGTCAATTAATGTGGTAGTTGATGACTTGGCAGTTCCTGGACAAAGATATGATGGAGATAGTAATATTCAAGAAGAAACTTCGCCAACCTCTTCTATTGTGGCTCAAGATATCGTGCTACCCACAGAAACTATTGGTACATCTTACGCTAAAACTTCTAAAACATCTACTAGCGAAATCTTAGTACCTAATACTACTATCCGAACTAATCCTCCTCAAAATTATGGTGCTCCCGGATACCTTTATGATTATGAATGTCCTATGCTTCATGAGTCTACTAGGTGCGTAGGGTATCATTGATCTACATTATATAAGACACTGGAGAGTGTGTATTATGTATCGATCATTGAACCAACCAACATGAAAGATGCTTTATCTGATAAATACTAGATTAATGCCATGCAAGATGAGCTAAATGAATTCAAGTGACAAGATGTATGGGACTTAGTATCACGACCGCCAAATACTAATATTATTGGCACTAAGTGGATTTACAAGAACAAGTTTGATGAGAAAGGTGACATTGTAAGAAATAATGCAAGGTTGGTAGCTCAGGGATACAATCAAATAAAAGGGGTTGATATAGAAGAAACTTTTGCTCCCATAACTAGACTTGAATCTATTCATATGCTTTTGGCTATCGTATGTCACATGAAGTTTGAACTATATTAGATAGATATGAAAAGTGCATTCTTGAATGGGCTACTTGAGGAAGAAGTGTATGCAGCACAACCAAAGGTGTTTGAAGATCCACATGATCTAAAGTATGTGTATCATTTGAAGGAAGCTCTTTATGGACTAAAACAAGCTCCTCGAGCATGGTATGATAAATTTTTAAACTTCTTACTTGGAAATGGATTCATTTGAGAGGAAACTGATAAGATGTTGTTTATTAAGCTAGAAGGAGATGAAATACTTATTGCTCAAGTATATATGGATGATATTGTTTTTGGATCCATGTTTAATTCACGTACCATGGTATTCAAAGAATTAATGGGAAGAGAGTTCGAGATGAGCATGGTTGGGGAATTAACCTACGTCTTAGGTCTCTAAATCAAGCAATGGGAGAATGGCACTTTTGTATCTCAATTTAAATATGTTAAGGATCTTGTAAGAAAGTTTGGTCTTTATTCCGCAAAATATGCCATGACACCAATAAGCGCTGCCACCAAATTGAGTAAGGATTCTTAAGGTACTGATGTTGATTAGAAGACGTATAGGAGCATGAGGGGAAGCTTGGTATATCTTACATTTAGTCGTCCAGATAGTGTGTTTAGTGTTTGCATATGTGTTAAATATCAGGCAAGTCCCAAGGAGTCTCATTTACATGTTGCTAAACTAATTATTCGATATGTCTCTAGGACTTTTGAGTTTGGATTATGGTATACTCGAGATACTACGTCTGAGATTATTGGATACTCAAATGACAATTGGGCCAAAAAAATTGAAGAAAGGGAGAGCACTTCTGGAGGATATTATTACATTTGGAACAATCTTGTTGCATGGAAAAGTAAGAAACAGAATTGCATTTCATAGTCTACTACAGAAGTGGAATATATTACTGCGAGAAGCTGTAGTACCCAACTAGCCTAGATGAAGTAAATGTTACACGATTATAGCCTGACTAAGGGAGTAATGTCACTTTATTGTGATAATACAAGTACGGAGAACCAGCTTGCTGATGTTTTCACCAAACCGTTGGATGTTCTTCGGTTTGAAACTCTCAGATGCGCTATTGGTGTATGTTCATTGAGTAAATCTCTCCGGTCCTCCTAACTGTTGTGTCGCTAGTTTATGGACAGCGTCAGGTATGTGTTCTTTTCTTGTGTTCTTACTGTGATTTCCCCTTATTTTGCATCGGGAGTCTCTCTTCTCTATGCATAGCAGATCGGGATTTATGTATTCGTAATTATTTATTACTGCTTGAGCTACTTGGTAAAAAAACTCGTCACAAGAGCCAACAGTCCCTGAATCTCGTCGTAAGTAGTAACCATAAGGATAACTTCTTACCTAACATTATGTGTGGATTCCAACACCTTTTGTGTAAGCTTTGAATATTATTAAATCAAGCTTTCATTACAAATCTCTCTTTATTTACGATTCATTTATTTTATACATTAATAATTGGTTGTGGTGACCTTTATCAAGTTAAAATACTAGAATATTTTTTTTTTACTTGATTCCGAGGTTTGATGAACAAGAAATAGTAAGAGGCTGGGAAATAATTTTAGGCATTGTATTACACCATCTTGGGCCTTCATACTACAACCAAAAAGGTTTAATCACTTGCACCCTTTGAGTCTAAACAGAAGACATTTTTTGTATAAGCCGATTCCCGTTTAACCTTTATTCTGAAGATAGAAGGAAGTGGAACGTATGAGGGGAGTTGTGTGAATAGTATGCCTGCACGACTTTTTTTCAACGCGTAAATTCAATGGTGTAAAGACCAAGTATATCTCTGACACATCACATTATGGAAAAAAAAGGAGGAAGGAGGTGTTTGAGAGCAACTACGGACGGTAGTAGTTACATTTGTCCTAAAATACAAACATAACACTACTCATTATAGCCTAACTTTGCCTCTTTACAGCATAAAAGTCATAGTTAATTTTAAAGCTCTAGGCAATACGTAGTAAGAGATAGATGAATAATTATGGTACAGAAAATTGACAACACCAATGACAATTGATTTCCTTCAGTGAGATCTGCAGTAAAATACATTATTTTTCTTGAAATAGAATTTTTAATTTCATTTACTCATAATTCATATTTCCTCAGAGAAATCTTAGTTAATTCTCAGTGTTATTGATGTGAAACACATGAGAGGCCTAAGTTGAAGCATATTTTCGATTAGTGATCTCATACGTCTAAATGTTCAGGATTTATTAAATGAAAACATTACATGGCACCAGATTCTTGGGCATTACTATGTTATAGATGAATAAATTCTTCGTAGTCATGCATAAGATACTATATTTTACTCTGCAGTTTGAGGGGGAGGGTGTTTTGTAGTCCTCCACTTACAAGAAACTCCACGTACCTATAAAAGTCATGGGTCAAATTTATGTCTCTAGGGTATGGTTGGTTGTGGGTATTTGGTTAAATATCTCGGAGTGCTTATTTTGTCAAGTCGTTCGAAAAGACGTTTCTTGTTTGTTCGCACGATTGATTGTCTAATTTCAATCTCTTTCTAGTACCTTAGTATAGGCCAAAATTAATTACGTCATTCGAAAAGCGTTTTCTATTCGTTCGAAACCGAGTTTTGGTCTCGTTTATTATTTTCAGCTGCTTGGATTATCAGGCAAAATGATACTTCGTGCGAACAGGGTTGAGTCTCGTTCATCTTTTTCTGGCGTCTTAGATTTTAGGAAAATTTACTAATTCGTTCGAAGGACTTTTATTTTCATTCGAACGAGATGGAGTGTGGCAGTCTTCACCGTAGCCCCATCGTTCTCTCCATTACTTCAAACTGTTTCTTTCTCTCTCAATTCGGTTCTTTAAAACAACAACAGATTCTTCAACTCTACAAACGCCTTGTGGTACATTGACGTTAAGGTGAGTGGGCTGTCTCTCGATCTTGTTTGGGGTTTGAATTTGCGTGTAAAGTCAATTTCCTGGTTCTCATCACTCACAGAGGTGATTTTAGGTTACAAAACTTGGCTAATCGGTAATTGTATATATATTCCTCTATATATACCGAGCTTGTTTCAATAATGTAGGGTTTAGGATTATGGTGTGGGTGCCGTATTGGTTGTGCGTTAAGATGGGGTGCTGGATGGTTTGTGGTTTATTTTACTTGTGATTCCTGGCGGTGACTCTGGGAATTCGCAATTGGTAAAAATGGCAATTGCATGTTGTGATGGGGCTTAGTTTTATGGGTGATCAAGTGATATTGGTGCTTGTGTGTTTCCAATTACTGAGGTGGTTGTCATATTGTGAGGGATATGGGATTATCTTATTGGCGGATTGTGATTTTGTTGGTGAATGATTAATTATTGGGCTTTCACTGTGCATTCGATCGGGTTTTTATTCGGGTTG
>JACGCM010002771.1:0-34291 GCA_014058105.1 Kingdonia uniflora
CCCGCCTGATACCCGCCTGATACCCGCCTGATACCCGCCTGATACCCGCCTGATACCCGCCTGATACCCGCCTGATACCCGCCTGATACCCCCCCTGATCCCCGCCTGATACCCGCCTGATACCCGCCTGATACCCGCCTGATACCCGCCTGATACCCGCCTGATACCCGCCTGATACCCCCCTGATACCCCCCTGATACCCTCCTGATACCCGCCTGATACCCGCCTGATACCCACGCCTGATAACCCGCCTGATATACCCGCCTGCTACCCTCCTGATACCCGCCTGATACCCGCCTGATACCCCGCCTGATCCCGCCTGATACCCGCCTGATACCCGCCTGATACCCGCCTGATACCCGCCTGATACCCGCCTGATACCCGCCTGATACCCGCCTGATACCCGCCTGATACCCGCCTGATACCCGCCTGATACCCGCCTGATACCGCCCTGATACCCGCCTGATACCCCCTGATACCCGCCTGATACCCCCTGCCCTGATACCCGCCTGATACCCGCCTGATACCCGCCTGATACCCGCCTGATACCCGCCTGATACCCGCCTGATACCCGCCTGATACCCGCCTGATACCCGCCTGATACCGCCGATACCCGCCTGATACCCGCTGATACCCGCCTGATACCCCTGATACCCGCCTGATACCCGCCTGATCCCCGCCTGATCCCCGCCTGATCCCCGCCTGATACCCGCCTGATACCCGCCTGATACCCGCCTGATACCCGCCTGATACCCGCCTGATACCCGCCTGATACCCGCCTGATACCCGCCTGATACCCCCGATACGCCGCCTGATAACCGCCTGATACCCGCCTGATACCCGCCTGATACCCTCCTGAACCCCGCCTGATACCCGCCTGATACCCGCCTGATACCCGCCTGATACCCGCCTGATACCCGCCTGATACCCCTGATACCCGCCTGATACCCGCCTGATACCCCCCTGATACCCGCCTGATACCCGCCTGATACCCGCCTGATCCCGCCTGATACCCGCCTGATACCCCCTGATACCCGCCTGATACCCGCCTGATACCCGCCTGATACCCCCTGATACCCGCCTGATACCCGCTGATACCCGCCTGATACCCGCCTGATCCCCCTGATACCCGCCTGATACCCGCCTGATACCCGCCTGATACCCGCCTGATACCCGCCTGATACCCGCCTGATACCCGCCTGATACCCGCCTGAATTTACCCCCCGCCTGATACCCTCTGATACCCGCCTGATACCCGCCTGATCCCGCCTGATACCCGCCTGATCCCGCCTGATACCCGCCTGTACCCGCCTGATACCCGCCTGATACCCGCCTGATACCCCCCTGATACCCGCTGATACCCCGCCTGATACCCGCCTGATACCCGCCTGATACCCGCCTGATACCCGCCTGATACCCGCCTGATCCCGCCTGATACCCGCCTGATACCCGCCTGATACCCGCCTGATACCCGCCTGATACCCGCCTGATACCCGCCTGATACCCGCCTGATACCCCGCCTGATACCCGCCTGATACCCGCCTGATACCCGCCTGATACCCGCCTGATACCCCGCCTGATACCCGCCTGATACGCTCCCTGATACCCCCTGATACCCGCCTGATACCCGCCTGATACCCGCCTGATACCCGCCTGATACCCGCCTGTGATGATACCCGGCCCCCGCCTGATACCCGCCTGATACCCCCGCCTGATACCCGCCTGATACCCTGATACCCCTCCTGATACCCGCCTGATACCCCCCTGATACCCGCCTGATCCCGCCATACCCGCCTGATACCCGCCTGATACCCGCCTGATACCCGCCTGATACCCGCCTGATACCCCGCCTGATACCCGCCTGATACCCGCCTGATACCGCCTGTACCCCCTGATACCCGCCTGATACCCGCCTGATACCCGCCTGATACCCGCCTGATACCCGCCTCCCCGCCTGATACCCGCCTGATACCCGCCTGATACCCGCCTGATACCCGCCTGATACCCGCCTGATACCCGCTGATACCCGCCTGATACCCGCCTGATACCGCCTGATACCCGCCTGATACCCGCCTGATACCCGCCTGATCCCCGCCTGATACCCGCCTGATACCCGCCTGATACCCGCCTGATACCCGCCTGATACCCGCCTGATACCCGCCTGATACCCGCCTGATACCCGCCTGATACCCGCCTGATACCCGCCTGATACCCGCCTGATACCCGCCTGATACCCGCCTGATACCCCGCTGATACCCGCCTGATACCCGCCTGATACCCGCCTGATACCCGCCTGATACCCGCCTGATACCCGCCTGATACCCGCCTGATACCCGCCTGATACCCGCCTGATACCCGCCTGATACCCGCCTGATACCCGCCTGATACCCGCCTGATACCCGCCTGATACCCGCCTGATACCCGCCTGATACCCGCCTGATACCCGCCTGATACCCGCCTGATACCCGCCTGATACCCGCCTGATACCCGCCTGATACCCGCCTGATACCCGCCTGATACCCGCCTGATACCCGCCTGATACCCGCCTGATACCCGCCCGATACCCGCCTGATACCCGCCTGATACCCGCCTGATACCCGCCTGATACCCGCCTGATACCCGCCTGATACCGCCTGATACCCGCCTGATACCCGCCTGATACCCGCCTGATACCCGCCTGATACCCGCCTGATACCCGCCTGATACCCGCCTGATACCCGCCTGATACCCGCCTGATACCCGCCTGATACCCGCCTGATACCCGCCTGATACCCGCCTGATACCCGCCTGATACCCGCCTGATACCCGCCTGATACCCGCCTGATACCCGCCTGATACCCGCCTGATACCCGCCTGATACCCGCCTGATACCCCCTGATACCCGCCTGATACCCGCCTGATACCCGCCTGATACCCGCCTGATACCCGCCTGATACCCGCCTGATACCCGCCTGATACCCGCCTGATACCCGCCTGATACCCGCCTGATACCCGCCTGATACCCGCCTGATACCCGCCTGATACCCGCCTGATACCCGCCTGATACCCGCCTGATACCCGCCTGATACCCGCCTGATACCCGCCTGATACCCGCCTGATACCCGCCTGATACCCGCCTGATACCCGCCTGATACCCGCCTGATACCCGCCTGATACCCGCCTGATACCCGCCTGATACCCGCCTGATACCCGCCTGATACCCGCCTGATACCCGCCTGATACCCGCCTGATACCCGCCTGATACCCGCCTGATACCCGCCTGATACCCGCCTGATACCCGCCTGATACCCGCCTGATACCCGCCTGATACCCGCCTGATACCCGCCTGATACCCGCCTGATACCCGCCTGATACCCGCCTGATACCCGCCTGATACCCGCCTGATACCCGCCTGATACCCGCCTGATACCCGCCTGATACCCGCCTGATACCCGCCTGATCCCCGCCTGATACCCGCCTGATACCCGCCTGATACCCGCCTGATACCCGCCTGATACCCGCCTGATACCCGCCTGATACCCGCCTGATACCCGCCTGATACCGCCTGATACCCGCCTGATACCCGCCTGATACCCGCCTGATACCCGCCTGATACCCGCCTGATACCCGCCTGATACCCGCCTGATACCCGCCTGATACCCGCCTGATACCCGCCCGATACCCGCCTGATACCCGCCTGATACCCGCCTGATACCCGCCTGATACCCGCCTGATACCCGCCTGATACCCGCCTGATACCCGCCTGATACCCGCCTGATACCCGCCTGATACCCGCCTGATACCCGCCTGATACCCGCCCGATACCCGCCTGATACCCGCCTGATACCCGCCTGATACCCGCCTGATACCCGATACCCGCCTGATACCCGCCTGATACCCGCCTGATACCCGCCTGATACCCGCCTGATACCCGCCTGATACCCGCCTGATACCCGCCTGATACCCGCCTGATACCCGCCTGATACCCGCCTGATACCCGCCTGATACCCGCCTGATACCCGCCTGATACCCGCCTGATACCCGCCTGATACCCGCCTGATACCCGCCTGATACCCGCCTGATACCCGCCTGATACCCGCCTGATACCCGCCTGATACCCGCCTGATACCCGCCTGATACCCGCCTGATACCCGCCTGATACCCGCCTGATACCCGCCTGATACCCGCCTGATACCCGCCTGATACCCGCCTGATACCCGCCTGATACCCGCCTGATACCCGCCTGATACCCGCCTGATACCCGCCTGATACCCGCCTGATACCCGCCTGATACCCGCCTGATACCCGCCTGATACCCGCCTGATACCCGCCTGATACCCGCCTGATACCCGCCTGATACCCGCCTGATACCCGCCTGATACCCGCCTGATACCCGCCTGATACCCGCCTGATACCCGCCTGATACCCGCCTGATACCCGCCTGATACCCGCCTGATACCCGCCTGATACCCGCCTGATACCCGCCTGATACCCGCCTGATACCCGCCTGATACCCGCCTGATACCCGCCTGATACCCGCCTGATACCCGCCTGATACCCGCCTGATACCCGCCTGATACCCCCCTACCCGCCTGATACCCGCCTGATACCCGCCTGATACCCGCCTGATACCCGCCTGATACCCGCCTGATACCCGCCTGATACCCGCCTGATACCCGCCTGATACCCGCCTGATACCCGCCTGATACCCGCCTGATACCCGCCTGATACCCGCCTGATACCCGCCTGATACCCGCCTGATACCCGCCTGATACCCGCCTGATACCCGCCTGATACCCGCCTGATACCCGCCTGATACCCGCCTGATACCCGCCTGATACCCGCCTGATACCCGCCTGATACCCGCCTGATACCCGCCTGATACCCGCCTGATACCCGCCTGATACCCGCCTGATACCCGCCTGATACCCGCCTGATACCCGCCTGATACCCGCCTGATACCCGCCTGATACCCGCCTGATACCCGCCTGATACCCGCCTGATACCCGCCTGATACCCGCCTGATACCCGCCTGATACCCGCCTGATACCCGCCTGATACCCGCCTGATACCCGCCTGATACCCGCCTGACCCCCTACCCGCCTGATACCCGCCTGATACCCGCCTGATACCCGCCTGATACCCGCCTGATA
This sequence comes from Kingdonia uniflora, assembly GCA_014058105.1. NCBI lineage: Eukaryota > Viridiplantae > Streptophyta > Magnoliopsida > Ranunculales > Circaeasteraceae > Kingdonia > Kingdonia uniflora. The sequence continues at coordinate 5,133 of JACGCM010002771.1, forward strand.
CCCGCCTGATACCCGCCTGATACCCGCCTGATGCCTGATACCCGCCTGATACCCGCCTGATACCCGCCTGATACCCGCCTGATACCCGCCTGATACCCGCCTGATACCCGCCTGATACCCGCCTGATACCCGCCTGATACCCGCCTGATACCCGCCTGATACCCGCCTGATACCCGCCTGATACCCGCCTGATACCCGCCTGATACCCGCCTGATACCCGCCTGATACCCGCCTGATACCCGCCTGATACCCGCCTGATACCCGCCTGATACCCGCCTGATACCCGCCTGATACCCGCCTGATACCCGCCTGATACCCGCCTGATACCCGCCTGATACCCGCCTGATACCCGCCTGATACCCGCCTGATACCCGCCTGATACCCGCCTGATACCCGCCTGATACCCGCCTGATACCCGCCTGATACCCGCCTGATACCCGCCTGATACCCGCCTGATACCCGCCTGATACCCGCCTGATACCCGCCTGATACCCGCCTGATACCCGCCTGATACCCGCCTGATACCCGCCTGATACCCGCCTGATACCCGCCTGATACCCGCCTGATACCCGCCTGATACCCGCCTGATACCCGCCTGATACCCGCCTGATACCCGCCTGATACCCGCCTGATACCCGCCTGATACCCGCCTGATACCCGCCTGATACCCCCTGATACCCGCCTGATACCCGCCTGATACCCGCCTGATACCCGCCTGATACCCGCCTGATACCCGCCTGATACCCGCCTGATACCCGCCTGATACCCGCCTGATACCCGCCTGATACCCGCCTGATACCCGCCTGATACCCGCCTGATACCCGCCTGATACCCGCCTGATACCCGCCTGATACCCGCCTGATACCCGCCTGATACCCGCCTGATACCCGCCTGATACCCGCCTGATACCCGCCTGATACCCGCCTGATACCCGCCTGATACCCGCCTGATACCCGCCTGATACCCGCCTGATACCCGCCTGATACCCGCCTGATACCCGCCTGATACCCGCCTGATACCCGCCTGATACCCGCCTGATACCCGCCTGATACCCGCCTGATACCCGCCTGATACCCGCCTGATACCCGCCTGATACCCGCCTGATACCCGCCTGATACCCGCCTGATACCCGCCTGATACCCGCCTGATACCCGCCTGATACCCGCCTGATACCCGCCTGATACCCGCCTGATACCCGCCTGATACCCGCCTGATACCCGCCTGATACCCGCCTGATACCCGCCTGATACCCGCCTGATACCCGCCTGATACCCGCCTGATACCCGCCTGATACCCGCCTGATACCCGCCTGATACCCGCCTGATACCCGCCTGATACCCGCCTGATACCCGCCTGATACCCGCCTGATACCCGCCTGATACCCGCCTGATACCCGCCTGATACCCGCCTGATACCCGCCTGATACCCGCCTGATACCCGCCTGATACCCGCCTGATACCCGCCTGATACCCGCCTGATACCCGCCTGATACCCGCCTGATACCCGCCTGATACCCGCCTGATACCCGCCTGATACCCGCCTGATACCCGCCTGATACCCGCCTGATACCCGCCTGATACCCGCCTGATACCCGCCTGATACCCGCCTGATACCCGCCTGATACCCGCCTGATACCCGCCTGATACCCGCCTGATACCCGCCTGATACCCGCCTGATACCCGCCTGATACCCGCCTGATACCCGCCTGATACCCGCCTGATACCCGCCTGATACCCGCCTGATACCCGCCTGATACCCGCCTGATACCCGCCTGATACCCGCCTGATACCCGCCTGATACCCGCCTGATACCCGCCTGATACCCGCCTGATACCCGCCTGATACCCGCCTGATACCCGCCTGATACCCGCCTGATACCCGCCTGATACCCGCCTGATACCCGCCTGATACCCGCCTGATACCCGCCTGATACCCGCCTGATACCCGCCTGATACCCGCCTGATACCCGCCTGATACCCGCCTGATACCCGCCTGATACCCGCCTGATACCCGCCTGATACCCGCCTGATACCCGCCTGATACCCGCCTGATACCCGCCTGATACCCGCCTGATACCCGCCTGATACCCGCCTGATACCCGCCTGATACCCGCCTGATACCCGCCTGATACCCGCCTGATACCCGCCTGATACCCGCCTGATACCCGCCTGATACCCGCCTGATACCCGCCTGATACCCGCCTGATACCCGCCTGATACCCGCCTGATACCCGCCTGATACCCGCCTGATACCCGCCTGATACCCGCCTGATACCCGCCTGATACCCGCCTGATACCCGCCTGATACCCGCCTGATACCCGCCTGATACCCGCCTGATACCCGCCTGATACCCGCCTGATACCCGCCTGATACCCGCCTGATACCCGCCTGATACCCGCCTGATACCCGCCTGATACCCGCCTGATACCCGCCTGATACCCGCCTGATACCCGCCTGATACCCGCCTGATACCCGCCTGATACCCGCCTGATACCCGCCTGATACCCGCCTGATACCCGCCTGATACCCGCCTGATACCCGCCTGATACCCGCCTGATACCCGCCTGATACCCGCCTGATACCCGCCTGATACCCGCCTGATACCCGCCTGATACCCGCCTGATACCCGCCTGATACCCGCCTGATACCCGCCTGATACCCGCCTGATACCCGCCTGATACCCGCCTGATACCCGCCTGATACCCGCCTGATACCCGCCTGATACCCGCCTGATACCCGCCTGATACCCGCCTGATACCCGCCTGATACCCGCCTGATACCCGCCTGATACCCGCCTGATACCCGCCTGATACCCGCCTGATACCCGCCTGATACCCGCCTGATACCCGCCTGATACCCGCCTGATACCCGCCTGATACCCGCCTGATACCCGCCTGATACCCGCCTGATACCCGCCTGATACCCGCCTGATACCCGCCTGATACCCGCCTGATACCCGCCTGATACCCGCCTGATACCCGCCTGATACCCGCCTGATACCCGCCTGATACCCGCCTGATACCCGCCTGATACCCGCCTGATACCCGCCTGATACCCGCCTGATACCCGCCTGATACCCGCCTGATACCCGCCTGATACCCGCCTGATACCCGCCTGATACCCGCCTGATACCCGCCTGATACCCGCCTGATACCCGCCTGATACCCGCCTGATACCCGCCTGATACCCGCCTGATACCCGCCTGATACCCGCCTGATACCCGCCTGATACCCGCCTGATACCCGCCTGATACCCGCCTGATACCCGCCTGATACCCGCCTGATACCCGCCTGATACCCGCCTGATACCCGCCTGATACCCGCCTGATACCCGCCTGATACCCGCCTGATACCCGCCTGATACCCGCCTGATACCCGCCTGATACCCGCCTGATACCCGCCTGATACCCGCCTGATACCCGCCTGATACCCGCCTGATACCCGCCTGATACCCGCCTGATACCCGCCTGATACCCGCCTGATACCCGCCTGATACCCGCCTGATACCCGCCTGATACCCGCCTGATACCCGCCTGATACCCGCCTGATACCCGCCTGATACCCGCCTGATACCCGCCTGATACCCGCCTGATACCCGCCTGATACCCGCCTGATACCCGCCTGATACCCGCCTGATACCCGCCTGATACCCGCCTGATACCCGCCTGATACCCGCCTGATACCCGCCTGATACCCGCCTGATACCCGCCTGATACCCGCCTGATACCCGCCTGATACCCGCCTGATACCCGCCTGATACCCGCCTGATACCCGCCTGATACCCGCCTGATACCCGCCTGATACCCGCCTGATACCCGCCTGATACCCGCCTGATACCCGCCTGATACCCGCCTGATACCCGCCTGATACCCGCCTGATACCCGCCTGATACCCGCCTGATACCCGCCTGATACCCGCCTGATACCCGCCTGATACCCGCCTGATACCCGCCTGATACCCGCCTGATACCCGCCTGATACCCGCCTGATACCCGCCTGATACCCGCCTGATACCCGCCTGATACCCGCCTGATACCCGCCTGATACCCGCCTGATACCCGCCTGATACCCGCCTGATACCCGCCTGATACCCGCCTGATACCCGCCTGATACCCGCCTGATACCCGCCTGATACCCGCCTGATACCCGCCTGATACCCGCCTGATACCCGCCTGATACCCGCCTGATACCCGCCTGATACCCGCCTGATACCCGCCTGATACCCGCCTGATACCCGCCTGATACCCGCCTGATACCCGCCTGATACCCGCCTGATACCCGCCTGATACCCGCCTGATACCCGCCTGATACCCGCCTGATACCCGCCTGATACCCGCCTGATACCCGCCTGATACCCGCCTGATACCCGCCTGATACCCGCCTGATACCCGCCTGATACCCGCCTGATACCCGCCTGATACCCGCCTGATACCCGCCTGATACCCGCCTGATACCCGCCTGATACCCGCCTGATACCCGCCTGATACCCGCCTGATACCCGCCTGATACCCGCCTGATACCCGCCTGATACCCGCCTGATACCCGCCTGATACCCGCCTGATACCCGCCTGATACCCGCCTGATACCCGCCTGATACCCGCCTGATACCCGCCTGATACCCGCCTGATACCCGCCTGATACCCGCCTGATACCCGCCTGATACCCGCCTGATACCCGCCTGATACCCGCCTGATACCCGCCTGATACCCGCCTGATACCCGCCTGATACCCGCCTGATACCCGCCTGATACCCGCCTGATACCCGCCTGATACCCGCCTGATACCCGCCTGATACCCGCCTGATACCCGCCTGATACCCGCCTGATACCCGCCTGATACCCGCCTGATACCCGCCTGATACCCGCCTGATACCCGCCTGATACCCGCCTGATACCCGCCTGATACCCGCCTGATACCCGCCTGATACCCGCCTGATACCCGCCTGATACCCGCCTGATACCCGCCTGATACCCGCCTGATACCCGCCTGATACCCGCCTGATACCCGCCTGATACCCGCCTGATACCCGCCTGATACCCGCCTGATACCCGCCTGATACCCGCCTGATACCCGCCTGATACCCGCCTGATACCCGCCTGATACCCGCCTGATACCCGCCTGATACCCGCCTGATACCCGCCTGATACCCGCCTGATACCCGCCTGATACCCGCCTGATACCCGCCTGATACCCGCCTGATACCCGCCTGATACCCGCCTGATACCCGCCTGATACCCGCCTGATACCCGCCTGATACCCGCCTGATACCCGCCTGATACCCGCCTGATACCCGCCTGATACCCGCCTGATACCCGCCTGATACCCGCCTGATACCCGCCTGATACCCGCCTGATACCCGCCTGATACCCGCCTGATACCCGCCTGATACCCGCCTGATACCCGCCTGATACCCGCCTGATACCCGCCTGATACCCGCCTGATACCCGCCTGATACCCGCCTGATACCCGCCTGATACCCGCCTGATACCCGCCTGATACCCGCCTGATACCCGCCTGATACCCGCCTGATACCCGCCTGATACCCGCCTGATACCCGCCTGATACCCGCCTGATACCCGCCTGATACCCGCCTGATACCCGCCTGATACCCGCCTGATACCCGCCTGATACCCGCCTGATACCCGCCTGATACCCGCCTGATACCCGCCTGATACCCGCCTGATACCCGCCTGATACCCGCCTGATACCCGCCTGATACCCGCCTGATACCCGCCTGATACCCGCCTGATACCCGCCTGATACCCGCCTGATACCCGCCTGATACCCGCCTGATACCCGCCTGATACCCGCCTGATACCCGCCTGATACCCGCCTGATACCCGCCTGATACCCGCCTGATACCCGCCTGATACCCGCCTGATACCCGCCTGATACCCGCCTGATACCCGCCTGATACCCGCCTGATACCCGCCTGATACCCGCCTGATACCCGCCTGATACCCGCCTGATACCCGCCTGATACCCGCCTGATACCCGCCTGATACCCGCCTGATACCCGCCTGATACCCGCCTGATACCCGCCTGATACCCGCCTGATACCCGCCTGATACCCGCCTGATACCCGCCTGATACCCGCCTGATACCCGCCTGATACCCGCCTGATACCCGCCTGATACCCGCCTGATACCCGCCTGATACCCGCCTGATACCCGCCTGATACCCGCCTGATACCCGCCTGATACCCGCCTGATACCCGCCTGATACCCGCCTGATACCCGCCTGATACCCGCCTGATACCCGCCTGATACCCGCCTGATACCCGCCTGATACCCGCCTGATACCCGCCTGATACCCGCCTGATACCCGCCTGATACCCGCCTGATACCCGCCTGATACCCGCCTGATACCCGCCTGATACCCGCCTGATACCCGCCTGATACCCGCCTGATACCCGCCTGATACCCGCCTGATACCCGCCTGATACCCGCCTGATACCCGCCTGATACCCGCCTGATACCCGCCTGATACCCGCCTGATACCCGCCTGATACCCGCCTGATACCCGCCTGATACCCGCCTGATACCCGCCTGATACCCGCCTGATACCCGCCTGATACCCGCCTGATACCCGCCTGATACCCGCCTGATACCCGCCTGATACCCGCCTGATACCCGCCTGATACCCGCCTGATACCCGCCTGATACCCGCCTGATACCCGCCTGATACCCGCCTGATACCCGCCTGATACCCGCCTGATACCCGCCTGATACCCGCCTGATACCCGCCTGATACCCGCCTGATACCCGCCTGATACCCGCCTGATACCCGCCTGATACCCGCCTGATACCCGCCTGATACCCGCCTGATACCCGCCTGATACCCGCCTGATACCCGCCTGATACCCGCCTGATACCCGCCTGATACCCGCCTGATACCCGCCTGATACCCGCCTGATACCCGCCTGATACCCGCCTGATACCCGCCTGATACCCGCCTGATACCCGCCTGATACCCGCCTGATACCCGCCTGATACCCGCCTGATACCCGCCTGATACCCGCCTGATACCCGCCTGATACCCGCCTGATACCCGCCTGATACCCGCCTGATACCCGCCTGATACCCGCCTGATACCCGCCTGATACCCGCCTGATACCCGCCTGATACCCGCCTGATACCCGCCTGATACCCGCCTGATACCCGCCTGATACCCGCCTGATACCCGCCTGATACCCGCCTGATACCCGCCTGATACCCGCCTGATACCCGCCTGATACCCGCCTGATACCCGCCTGATACCCGCCTGATACCCGCCTGATACCCGCCTGATACCCGCCTGATACCCGCCTGATACCCGCCTGATACCCGCCTGATACCCGCCTGATACCCGCCTGATACCCGCCTGATACCCGCCTGATACCCGCCTGATACCCGCCTGATACCCGCCTGATACCCGCCTGATACCCGCCTGATACCCGCCTGATACCCGCCTGATACCCGCCTGATACCCGCCTGATACCCGCCTGATACCCGCCTGATACCCGCCTGATACCCGCCTGATACCCGCCTGATACCCGCCTGATACCCGCCTGATACCCGCCTGATACCCGCCTGATACCCGCCTGATACCCGCCTGATACCCGCCTGATACCCGCCTGATACCCGCCTGATACCCGCCTGATACCCGCCTGATACCCGCCTGATACCCGCCTGATACCCGCCTGATACCCGCCTGATACCCGCCTGATACCCGCCTGATACCCGCCTGATACCCGCCTGATACCCGCCTGATACCCGCCTGATACCCGCCTGATACCCGCCTGATACCCGCCTGATACCCGCCTGATACCCGCCTGATACCCGCCTGATACCCGCCTGATACCCGCCTGATACCCGCCTGATACCCGCCTGATACCCGCCTGATACCCGCCTGATACCCGCCTGATACCCGCCTGATACCCGCCTGATACCCGCCTGATACCCGCCTGATACCCGCCTGATACCCGCCTGATACCCGCCTGATACCCGCCTGATACCCGCCTGATACCCGCCTGATACCCGCCTGATACCCGCCTGATACCCGCCTGATACCCGCCTGATACCCGCCTGATACCCGCCTGATACCCGCCTGATACCCGCCTGATACCCGCCTGATACCCGCCTGATACCCGCCTGATACCCGCCTGATACCCGCCTGATACCCGCCTGATACCCGCCTGATACCCGCCTGATACCCGCCTGATACCCGCCTGATACCCGCCTGATACCCGCCTGATACCCGCCTGATACCCGCCTGATACCCGCCTGATACCCGCCTGATACCCGCCTGATACCCGCCTGATACCCGCCTGATACCCGCCTGATACCCGCCTGATACCCGCCTGATACCCGCCTGATACCCGCCTGATACCCGCCTGATACCCGCCTGATACCCGCCTGATACCCGCCTGATACCCGCCTGATACCCGCCTGATACCCGCCTGATACCCGCCTGATACCCGCCTGATACCCGCCTGATACCCGCCTGATACCCGCCTGATACCCGCCTGATACCCGCCTGATACCCGCCTGATACCCGCCTGATACCCGCCTGATACCCGCCTGATACCCGCCTGATACCCGCCTGATACCCGCCTGATACCCGCCTGATACCCGCCTGATACCCGCCTGATACCCGCCTGATACCCGCCTGATACCCGCCTGATACCCGCCTGATACCCGCCTGATACCCGCCTGATACCCGCCTGATACCCGCCTGATACCCGCCTGATACCCGCCTGATACCCGCCTGATACCCGCCTGATACCCGCCTGATACCCGCCTGATACCCGCCTGATACCCGCCTGATACCCGCCTGATACCCGCCTGATACCCGCCTGATACCCGCCTGATACCCGCCTGATACCCGCCTGATACCCGCCTGATACCCGCCTGATACCCGCCTGATACCCGCCTGATACCCGCCTGATACCCGCCTGATACCCGCCTGATACCCGCCTGATACCCGCCTGATACCCGCCTGATACCCGCCTGATACCCGCCTGATACCCGCCTGATACCCGCCTGATACCCGCCTGATACCCGCCTGATACCCGCCTGATACCCGCCTGATACCCGCCTGATACCCGCCTGATACCCGCCTGATACCCGCCTGATACCCGCCTGATACCCGCCTGATACCCGCCTGATACCCGCCTGATACCCGCCTGATACCCGCCTGATACCCGCCTGATACCCGCCTGATACCCGCCTGATACCCGCCTGATACCCGCCTGATACCCGCCTGATACCCGCCTGATACCCGCCTGATACCCGCCTGATACCCGCCTGATACCCGCCTGATACCCGCCTGATACCCGCCTGATACCCGCCTGATACCCGCCTGATACCCGCCTGATACCCGCCTGATACCCGCCTGATACCCGCCTGATACCCGCCTGATACCCGCCTGATACCCGCCTGATACCCGCCTGATACCCGCCTGATACCCGCCTGATACCCGCCTGATACCCGCCTGATACCCGCCTGATACCCGCCTGATACCCGCCTGATACCCGCCTGATACCCGCCTGATACCCGCCTGATACCCGCCTGATACCCGCCTGATACCCGCCTGATACCCGCCTGATACCCGCCTGATACCCGCCTGATACCCGCCTGATACCCGCCTGATACCCGCCTGATACCCGCCTGATACCCGCCTGATACCCGCCTGATACCCGCCTGATACCCGCCTGATACCCGCCTGATACCCGCCTGATACCCGCCTGATACCCGCCTGATACCCGCCTGATACCCGCCTGATACCCGCCTGATACCCGCCTGATACCCGCCTGATACCCGCCTGATACCCGCCTGATACCCGCCTGATACCCGCCTGATACCCGCCTGATACCCGCCTGATACCCGCCTGATACCCGCCTGATACCCGCCTGATACCCGCCTGATACCCGCCTGATACCCGCCTGATACCCGCCTGATACCCGCCTGATACCCGCCTGATACCCGCCTGATACCCGCCTGATACCCGCCTGATACCCGCCTGATACCCGCCTGATACCCGCCTGATACCCGCCTGATACCCGCCTGATACCCGCCTGATACCCGCCTGATACCCGCCTGATACCCGCCTGATACCCGCCTGATACCCGCCTGATACCCGCCTGATACCCGCCTGATACCCGCCTGATACCCGCCTGATACCCGCCTGATACCCGCCTGATACCCGCCTGATACCCGCCTGATACCCGCCTGATACCCGCCTGATACCCGCCTGATACCCGCCTGATACCCGCCTGATACCCGCCTGATACCCGCCTGATACCCGCCTGATACCCGCCTGATACCCGCCTGATACCCGCCTGATACCCGCCTGATACCCGCCTGATACCCGCCTGATACCCGCCTGATACCCGCCTGATACCCGCCTGATACCCGCCTGATACCCGCCTGATACCCGCCTGATACCCGCCTGATACCCGCCTGATACCCGCCTGATACCCGCCTGATACCCGCCTGATACCCGCCTGATACCCGCCTGATACCCGCCTGATACCCGCCTGATACCCGCCTGATACCCGCCTGATACCCGCCTGATACCCGCCTGATACCCGCCTGATACCCGCCTGATACCCGCCTGATACCCGCCTGATACCCGCCTGATACCCGCCTGATACCCGCCTGATACCCGCCTGATACCCGCCTGATACCCGCCTGATACCCGCCTGATACCCGCCTGATACCCGCCTGATACCCGCCTGATACCCGCCTGATACCCGCCTGATACCCGCCTGATACCCGCCTGATACCCGCCTGATACCCGCCTGATACCCGCCTGATACCCGCCTGATACCCGCCTGATACCCGCCTGATACCCGCCTGATACCCGCCTGATACCCGCCTGATACCCGCCTGATACCCGCCTGATACCCGCCTGATACCCGCCTGATACCCGCCTGATACCCGCCTGATACCCGCCTGATACCCGCCTGATACCCGCCTGATACCCGCCTGATACCCGCCTGATACCCGCCTGATACCCGCCTGATACCCGCCTGATACCCGCCTGATACCCGCCTGATACCCGCCTGATACCCGCCTGATACCCGCCTGATACCCGCCTGATACCCGCCTGATACCCGCCTGATACCCGCCTGATACCCGCCTGATACCCGCCTGATACCCGCCTGATACCCGCCTGATACCCGCCTGATACCCGCCTGATACCCGCCTGATACCCGCCTGATACCCGCCTGATACCCGCCTGATACCCGCCTGATACCCGCCTGATACCCGCCTGATACCCGCCTGATACCCGCCTGATACCCGCCTGATACCCGCCTGATACCCGCCTGATACCCGCCTGATACCCGCCTGATACCCGCCTGATACCCGCCTGATACCCGCCTGATACCCGCCTGATACCCGCCTGATACCCGCCTGATACCCGCCTGATACCCGCCTGATACCCGCCTGATACCCGCCTGATACCCGCCTGATACCCGCCTGATACCCGCCTGATACCCGCCTGATACCCGCCTGATACCCGCCTGATACCCGCCTGATACCCGCCTGATACCCGCCTGATACCCGCCTGATACCCGCCTGATACCCGCCTGATACCCGCCTGATACCCGCCTGATACCCGCCTGATACCCGCCTGATACCCGCCTGATACCCGCCTGATACCCGCCTGATACCCGCCTGATACCCGCCTGATACCCGCCTGATACCCGCCTGATACCCGCCTGATACCCGCCTGATACCCGCCTGATACCCGCCTGATACCCGCCTGATACCCGCCTGATACCCGCCTGATACCCGCCTGATACCCGCCTGATACCCGCCTGATACCCGCCTGATACCCGCCTGATACCCGCCTGATACCCGCCTGATACCCGCCTGATACCCGCCTGATACCCGCCTGATACCCGCCTGATACCCGCCTGATACCCGCCTGATACCCGCCTGATACCCGCCTGATACCCGCCTGATACCCGCCTGATACCCGCCTGATACCCGCCTGATACCCGCCTGATACCCGCCTGATACCCGCCTGATACCCGCCTGATACCCGCCTGATACCCGCCTGATACCCGCCTGATACCCGCCTGATACCCGCCTGATACCCGCCTGATACCCGCCTGATACCCGCCTGATACCCGCCTGATACCCGCCTGATACCCGCCTGATACCCGCCTGATACCCGCCTGATACCCGCCTGATACCCGCCTGATACCCGCCTGATACCCGCCTGATACCCGCCTGATACCCGCCTGATACCCGCCTGATACCCGCCTGATACCCGCCTGATACCCGCCTGATACCCGCCTGATACCCGCCTGATACCCGCCTGATACCCGCCTGATACCCGCCTGATACCCGCCTGATACCCGCCTGATACCCGCCTGATACCCGCCTGATACCCGCCTGATACCCGCCTGATACCCGCCTGATACCCGCCTGATACCCGCCTGATACCCGCCTGATACCCGCCTGATACCCGCCTGATACCCGCCTGATACCCGCCTGATACCCGCCTGATACCCGCCTGATACCCGCCTGATACCCGCCTGATACCCGCCTGATACCCGCCTGATACCCGCCTGATACCCGCCTGATACCCGCCTGATACCCGCCTGATACCCGCCTGATACCCGCCTGATACCCGCCTGATACCCGCCTGATACCCGCCTGATACCCGCCTGATACCCGCCTGATACCCGCCTGATACCCGCCTGATACCCGCCTGATACCCGCCTGATACCCGCCTGATACCCGCCTGATACCCGCCTGATACCCGCCTGATACCCGCCTGATACCCGCCTGATACCCGCCTGATACCCGCCTGATACCCGCCTGATACCCGCCTGATACCCGCCTGATACCCGCCTGATACCCGCCTGATACCCGCCTGATACCCGCCTGATACCCGCCTGATACCCGCCTGATACCCGCCTGATACCCGCCTGATACCCGCCTGATACCCGCCTGATACCCGCCTGATACCCGCCTGATACCCGCCTGATACCCGCCTGATACCCGCCTGATACCCGCCTGATACCCGCCTGATACCCGCCTGATACCCGCCTGATACCCGCCTGATACCCGCCTGATACCCGCCTGATACCCGCCTGATACCCGCCTGATACCCGCCTGATACCCGCCTGATACCCGCCTGATACCCGCCTGATACCCGCCTGATACCCGCCTGATACCCGCCTGATACCCGCCTGATACCCGCCTGATACCCGCCTGATACCCGCCTGATACCCGCCTGATACCCGCCTGATACCCGCCTGATACCCGCCTGATACCCGCCTGATACCCGCCTGATACCCGCCTGATACCCGCCTGATACCCGCCTGATACCCGCCTGATACCCGCCTGATACCCGCCTGATACCCGCCTGATACCCGCCTGATACCCGCCTGATACCCGCCTGATACCCGCCTGATACCCGCCTGATACCCGCCTGATACCCGCCTGATACCCGCCTGATACCCGCCTGATACCCGCCTGATACCCGCCTGATACCCGCCTGATACCCGCCTGATACCCGCCTGATACCCGCCTGATACCCGCCTGATACCCGCCTGATACCCGCCTGATACCCGCCTGATACCCGCCTGATACCCGCCTGATACCCGCCTGATACCCGCCTGATACCCGCCTGATACCCGCCTGATACCCGCCTGATACCCGCCTGATACCCGCCTGATACCCGCCTGATACCCGCCTGATACCCGCCTGATACCCGCCTGATACCCGCCTGATACCCGCCTGATACCCGCCTGATACCCGCCTGATACCCGCCTGATACCCGCCTGATACCCGCCTGATACCCGCCTGATACCCGCCTGATACCCGCCTGATACCCGCCTGATACCCGCCTGATACCCGCCTGATACCCGCCTGATACCCGCCTGATACCCGCCTGATACCCGCCTGATACCCGCCTGATACCCGCCTGATACCCGCCTGATACCCGCCTGATACCCGCCTGATACCCGCCTGATACCCGCCTGATACCCGCCTGATACCCGCCTGATACCCGCCTGATACCCGCCTGATACCCGCCTGATACCCGCCTGATACCCGCCTGATACCCGCCTGATACCCGCCTGATACCCGCCTGATACCCGCCTGATACCCGCCTGATACCCGCCTGATACCCGCCTGATACCCGCCTGATACCCGCCTGATACCCGCCTGATACCCGCCTGATACCCGCCTGATACCCGCCTGATACCCGCCTGATACCCGCCTGATACCCGCCTGATACCCGCCTGATACCCGCCTGATACCCGCCTGATACCCGCCTGATACCCGCCTGATACCCGCCTGATACCCGCCTGATACCCGCCTGATACCCGCCTGATACCCGCCTGATACCCGCCTGATACCCGCCTGATACCCGCCTGATACCCGCCTGATACCCGCCTGATACCCGCCTGATACCCGCCTGATACCCGCCTGATACCCGCCTGATACCCGCCTGATACCCGCCTGATACCCGCCTGATACCCGCCTGATACCCGCCTGATACCCGCCTGATACCCGCCTGATACCCGCCTGATACCCGCCTGATACCCGCCTGATACCCGCCTGATACCCGCCTGATACCCGCCTGATACCCGCCTGATACCCGCCTGATACCCGCCTGATACCCGCCTGATACCCGCCTGATACCCGCCTGATACCCGCCTGATACCCGCCTGATACCCGCCTGATACCCGCCTGATACCCGCCTGATACCCGCCTGATACCCGCCTGATACCCGCCTGATACCCGCCTGATACCCGCCTGATACCCGCCTGATACCCGCCTGATACCCGCCTGATACCCGCCTGATACCCGCCTGATACCCGCCTGATACCCGCCTGATACCCGCCTGATACCCGCCTGATACCCGCCTGATACCCGCCTGATACCCGCCTGATACCCGCCTGATACCCGCCTGATACCCGCCTGATACCCGCCTGATACCCGCCTGATACCCGCCTGATACCCGCCTGATACCCGCCTGATACCCGCCTGATACCCGCCTGATACCCGCCTGATACCCGCCTGATACCCGCCTGATACCCGCCTGATACCCGCCTGATACCCGCCTGATACCCGCCTGATACCCGCCTGATACCCGCCTGATACCCGCCTGATACCCGCCTGATACCCGCCTGATACCCGCCTGATACCCGCCTGATACCCGCCTGATACCCGCCTGATACCCGCCTGATACCCGCCTGATACCCGCCTGATACCCGCCTGATACCCGCCTGATACCCGCCTGATACCCGCCTGATACCCGCCTGATACCCGCCTGATACCCGCCTGATACCCGCCTGATACCCGCCTGATACCCGCCTGATACCCGCCTGATACCCGCCTGATACCCGCCTGATACCCGCCTGATACCCGCCTGATACCCGCCTGATACCCGCCTGATACCCGCCTGATACCCGCCTGATACCCGCCTGATACCCGCCTGATACCCGCCTGATACCCGCCTGATACCCGCCTGATACCCGCCTGATACCCGCCTGATACCCGCCTGATACCCGCCTGATACCCGCCTGATACCCGCCTGATACCCGCCTGATACCCGCCTGATACCCGCCTGATACCCGCCTGATACCCGCCTGATACCCGCCTGATACCCGCCTGATACCCGCCTGATACCCGCCTGATACCCGCCTGATACCCGCCTGATACCCGCCTGATACCCGCCTGATACCCGCCTGATACCCGCCTGATACCCGCCTGATACCCGCCTGATACCCGCCTGATACCCGCCTGATACCCGCCTGATACCCGCCTGATACCCGCCTGATACCCGCCTGATACCCGCCTGATACCCGCCTGATACCCGCCTGATACCCGCCTGATACCCGCCTGATACCCGCCTGATACCCGCCTGATACCCGCCTGATACCCGCCTGATACCCGCCTGATACCCGCCTGATACCCGCCTGATACCCGCCTGATACCCGCCTGATACCCGCCTGATACCCGCCTGATACCCGCCTGATACCCGCCTGATACCCGCCTGATACCCGCCTGATACCCGCCTGATACCCGCCTGATACCCGCCTGATACCCGCCTGATACCCGCCTGATACCCGCCTGATACCCGCCTGATACCCGCCTGATACCCGCCTGATACCCGCCTGATACCCGCCTGATACCCGCCTGATACCCGCCTGATACCCGCCTGATACCCGCCTGATACCCGCCTGATACCCGCCTGATACCCGCCTGATACCCGCCTGATACCCGCCTGATACCCGCCTGATACCCGCCTGATACCCGCCTGATACCCGCCTGATACCCGCCTGATACCCGCCTGATACCCGCCTGATACCCGCCTGATACCCGCCTGATACCCGCCTGATACCCGCCTGATACCCGCCTGATACCCGCCTGATACCCGCCTGATACCCGCCTGATACCCGCCTGATACCCGCCTGATACCCGCCTGATACCCGCCTGATACCCGCCTGATACCCGCCTGATACCCGCCTGATACCCGCCTGATACCCGCCTGATACCCGCCTGATACCCGCCTGATACCCGCCTGATACCCGCCTGATACCCGCCTGATACCCGCCTGATACCCGCCTGATACCCGCCTGATACCCGCCTGATACCCGCCTGATACCCGCCTGATACCCGCCTGATACCCGCCTGATACCCGCCTGATACCCGCCTGATACCCGCCTGATACCCGCCTGATACCCGCCTGATACCCGCCTGATACCCGCCTGATACCCGCCTGATACCCGCCTGATACCCGCCTGATACCCGCCTGATACCCGCCTGATACCCGCCTGATACCCGCCTGATACCCGCCTGATACCCGCCTGATACCCGCCTGATACCCGCCTGATACCCGCCTGATACCCGCCTGATACCCGCCTGATACCCGCCTGATACCCGCCTGATACCCGCCTGATACCCGCCTGATACCCGCCTGATACCCGCCTGATACCCGCCTGATACCCGCCTGATACCCGCCTGATACCCGCCTGATACCCGCCTGATACCCGCCTGATACCCGCCTGATACCCGCCTGATACCCGCCTGATACCCGCCTGATACCCGCCTGATACCCGCCTGATACCCGCCTGATACCCGCCTGATACCCGCCTGATACCCGCCTGATACCCGCCTGATACCCGCCTGATACCCGCCTGATACCCGCCTGATACCCGCCTGATACCCGCCTGATACCCGCCTGATACCCGCCTGATACCCGCCTGATACCCGCCTGATACCCGCCTGATACCCGCCTGATACCCGCCTGATACCCGCCTGATACCCGCCTGATACCCGCCTGATACCCGCCTGATACCCGCCTGATACCCGCCTGATACCCGCCTGATACCCGCCTGATACCCGCCTGATACCCGCCTGATACCCGCCTGATACCCGCCTGATACCCGCCTGATACCCGCCTGATACCCGCCTGATACCCGCCTGATACCCGCCTGATACCCGCCTGATACCCGCCTGATACCCGCCTGATACCCGCCTGATACCCGCCTGATACCCGCCTGATACCCGCCTGATACCCGCCTGATACCCGCCTGATACCCGCCTGATACCCGCCTGATACCCGCCTGATACCCGCCTGATACCCGCCTGATACCCGCCTGATACCCGCCTGATACCCGCCTGATACCCGCCTGATACCCGCCTGATACCCGCCTGATACCCGCCTGATACCCGCCTGATACCCGCCTGATACCCGCCTGATACCCGCCTGATACCCGCCTGATACCCGCCTGATACCCGCCTGATACCCGCCTGATACCCGCCTGATACCCGCCTGATACCCGCCTGATACCCGCCTGATACCCGCCTGATACCCGCCTGATACCCGCCTGATACCCGCCTGATACCCGCCTGATACCCGCCTGATACCCGCCTGATACCCGCCTGATACCCGCCTGATACCCGCCTGATACCCGCCTGATACCCGCCTGATACCCGCCTGATACCCGCCTGATACCCGCCTGATACCCGCCTGATACCCGCCTGATACCCGCCTGATACCCGCCTGATACCCGCCTGATACCCGCCTGATACCCGCCTGATACCCGCCTGATACCCGCCTGATACCCGCCTGATACCCGCCTGATACCCGCCTGATACCCGCCTGATACCCGCCTGATACCCGCCTGATACCCGCCTGATACCCGCCTGATACCCGCCTGATACCCGCCTGATACCCGCCTGATACCCGCCTGATACCCGCCTGATACCCGCCTGATACCCGCCTGATACCCGCCTGATACCCGCCTGATACCCGCCTGATACCCGCCTGATACCCGCCTGATACCCGCCTGATACCCGCCTGATACCCGCCTGATACCCGCCTGATACCCGCCTGATACCCGCCTGATACCCGCCTGATACCCGCCTGATACCCGCCTGATACCCGCCTGATACCCGCCTGATACCCGCCTGATACCCGCCTGATACCCGCCTGATACCCGCCTGATACCCGCCTGATACCCGCCTGATACCCGCCTGATACCCGCCTGATACCCGCCTGATACCCGCCTGATACCCGCCTGATACCCGCCTGATACCCGCCTGATACCCGCCTGATACCCGCCTGATACCCGCCTGATACCCGCCTGATACCCGCCTGATACCCGCCTGATACCCGCCTGATACCCGCCTGATACCCGCCTGATACCCGCCTGATACCCGCCTGATACCCGCCTGATACCCGCCTGATACCCGCCTGATACCCGCCTGATACCCGCCTGATACCCGCCTGATACCCGCCTGATACCCGCCTGATACCCGCCTGATACCCGCCTGATACCCGCCTGATACCCGCCTGATACCCGCCTGATACCCGCCTGATACCCGCCTGATACCCGCCTGATACCCGCCTGATACCCGCCTGATACCCGCCTGATACCCGCCTGATACCCGCCTGATACCCGCCTGATACCCGCCTGATACCCGCCTGATACCCGCCTGATACCCGCCTGATACCCGCCTGATACCCGCCTGATACCCGCCTGATACCCGCCTGATACCCGCCTGATACCCGCCTGATACCCGCCTGATACCCGCCTGATACCCGCCTGATACCCGCCTGATACCCGCCTGATACCCGCCTGATACCCGCCTGATACCCGCCTGATACCCGCCTGATACCCGCCTGATACCCGCCTGATACCCGCCTGATACCCGCCTGATACCCGCCTGATACCCGCCTGATACCCGCCTGATACCCGCCTGATACCCGCCTGATACCCGCCTGATACCCGCCTGATACCCGCCTGATACCCGCCTGATACCCGCCTGATACCCGCCTGATACCCGCCTGATACCCGCCTGATACCCGCCTGATACCCGCCTGATACCCGCCTGATACCCGCCTGATACCCGCCTGATACCCGCCTGATACCCGCCTGATACCCGCCTGATACCCGCCTGATACCCGCCTGATACCCGCCTGATACCCGCCTGATACCCGCCTGATACCCGCCTGATACCCGCCTGATACCCGCCTGATACCCGCCTGATACCCGCCTGATACCCGCCTGATACCCGCCTGATACCCGCCTGATACCCGCCTGATACCCGCCTGATACCCGCCTGATACCCGCCTGATACCCGCCTGATACCCGCCTGATACCCGCCTGATACCCGCCTGATACCCGCCTGATACCCGCCTGATACCCGCCTGATACCCGCCTGATACCCGCCTGATACCCGCCTGATACCCGCCTGATACCCGCCTGATACCCGCCTGATACCCGCCTGATACCCGCCTGATACCCGCCTGATACCCGCCTGATACCCGCCTGATACCCGCCTGATACCCGCCTGATACCCGCCTGATACCCGCCTGATACCCGCCTGATACCCGCCTGATACCCGCCTGATACCCGCCTGATACCCGCCTGATACCCGCCTGATACCCGCCTGATACCCGCCTGATACCCGCCTGATACCCGCCTGATACCCGCCTGATACCCGCCTGATACCCGCCTGATACCCGCCTGATACCCGCCTGATACCCGCCTGATACCCGCCTGATACCCGCCTGATACCCGCCTGATACCCGCCTGATACCCGCCTGATACCCGCCTGATACCCGCCTGATACCCGCCTGATACCCGCCTGATACCCGCCTGATACCCGCCTGATACCCGCCTGATACCCGCCTGATACCCGCCTGATACCCGCCTGATACCCGCCTGATACCCGCCTGATACCCGCCTGATACCCGCCTGATACCCGCCTGATACCCGCCTGATACCCGCCTGATACCCGCCTGATACCCGCCTGATACCCGCCTGATACCCGCCTGATACCCGCCTGATACCCGCCTGATACCCGCCTGATACCCGCCTGATACCCGCCTGATACCCGCCTGATACCCGCCTGATACCCGCCTGATACCCGCCTGATACCCGCCTGATACCCGCCTGATACCCGCCTGATACCCGCCTGATACCCGCCTGATACCCGCCTGATACCCGCCTGATACCCGCCTGATACCCGCCTGATACCCGCCTGATACCCGCCTGATACCCGCCTGATACCCGCCTGATACCCGCCTGATACCCGCCTGATACCCGCCTGATACCCGCCTGATACCCGCCTGATACCCGCCTGATACCCGCCTGATACCCGCCTGATACCCGCCTGATACCCGCCTGATACCCGCCTGATACCCGCCTGATACCCGCCTGATACCCGCCTGATACCCGCCTGATACCCGCCTGATACCCGCCTGATACCCGCCTGATACCCGCCTGATACCCGCCTGATACCCGCCTGATACCCGCCTGATACCCGCCTGATACCCGCCTGATACCCGCCTGATACCCGCCTGATACCCGCCTGATACCCGCCTGATACCCGCCTGATACCCGCCTGATACCCGCCTGATACCCGCCTGATACCCGCCTGATACCCGCCTGATACCCGCCTGATACCCGCCTGATACCCGCCTGATACCCGCCTGATACCCGCCTGATACCCGCCTGATACCCGCCTGATACCCGCCTGATACCCGCCTGATACCCGCCTGATACCCGCCTGATACCCGCCTGATACCCGCCTGATACCCGCCTGATACCCGCCTGATACCCGCCTGATACCCGCCTGATACCCGCCTGATACCCGCCTGATACCCGCCTGATACCCGCCTGATACCCGCCTGATACCCGCCTGATACCCGCCTGATACCCGCCTGATACCCGCCTGATACCCGCCTGATACCCGCCTGATACCCGCCTGATACCCGCCTGATACCCGCCTGATACCCGCCTGATACCCGCCTGATACCCGCCTGATACCCGCCTGATACCCGCCTGATACCCGCCTGATACCCGCCTGATACCCGCCTGATACCCGCCTGATACCCGCCTGATACCCGCCTGATACCCGCCTGATACCCGCCTGATACCCGCCTGATACCCGCCTGATACCCGCCTGATACCCGCCTGATACCCGCCTGATACCCGCCTGATACCCGCCTGATACCCGCCTGATACCCGCCTGATACCCGCCTGATACCCGCCTGATACCCGCCTGATACCCGCCTGATACCCGCCTGATACCCGCCTGATACCCGCCTGATACCCGCCTGATACCCGCCTGATACCCGCCTGATACCCGCCTGATACCCGCCTGATACCCGCCTGATACCCGCCTGATACCCGCCTGATACCCGCCTGATACCCGCCTGATACCCGCCTGATACCCGCCTGATACCCGCCTGATACCCGCCTGATACCCGCCTGATACCCGCCTGATACCCGCCTGATACCCGCCTGATACCCGCCTGATACCCGCCTGATACCCGCCTGATACCCGCCTGATACCCGCCTGATACCCGCCTGATACCCGCCTGATACCCGCCTGATACCCGCCTGATACCCGCCTGATACCCGCCTGATACCCGCCTGATACCCGCCTGATACCCGCCTGATACCCGCCTGATACCCGCCTGATACCCGCCTGATACCCGCCTGATACCCGCCTGATACCCGCCTGATACCCGCCTGATACCCGCCTGATACCCGCCTGATACCCGCCTGATACCCGCCTGATACCCGCCTGATACCCGCCTGATACCCGCCTGATACCCGCCTGATACCCGCCTGATACCCGCCTGATACCCGCCTGATACCCGCCTGATACCCGCCTGATACCCGCCTGATACCCGCCTGATACCCGCCTGATACCCGCCTGATACCCGCCTGATACCCGCCTGATACCCGCCTGATACCCGCCTGATACCCGCCTGATACCCGCCTGATACCCGCCTGATACCCGCCTGATACCCGCCTGATACCCGCCTGATACCCGCCTGATACCCGCCTGATACCCGCCTGATACCCGCCTGATACCCGCCTGATACCCGCCTGATACCCGCCTGATACCCGCCTGATACCCGCCTGATACCCGCCTGATACCCGCCTGATACCCGCCTGATACCCGCCTGATACCCGCCTGATACCCGCCTGATACCCGCCTGATACCCGCCTGATACCCGCCTGATACCCGCCTGATACCCGCCTGATACCCGCCTGATACCCGCCTGATACCCGCCTGATACCCGCCTGATACCCGCCTGATACCCGCCTGATACCCGCCTGATACCCGCCTGATACCCGCCTGATACCCGCCTGATACCCGCCTGATACCCGCCTGATACCCGCCTGATACCCGCCTGATACCCGCCTGATACCCGCCTGATACCCGCCTGATACCCGCCTGATACCCGCCTGATACCCGCCTGATACCCGCCTGATACCCGCCTGATACCCGCCTGATACCCGCCTGATACCCGCCTGATACCCGCCTGATACCCGCCTGATACCCGCCTGATACCCGCCTGATACCCGCCTGATACCCGCCTGATACCCGCCTGATACCCGCCTGATACCCGCCTGATACCCGCCTGA
This sequence comes from Kingdonia uniflora, assembly GCA_014058105.1. Classification (NCBI taxonomy): domain Eukaryota; kingdom Viridiplantae; phylum Streptophyta; class Magnoliopsida; order Ranunculales; family Circaeasteraceae; genus Kingdonia; species Kingdonia uniflora. Next base: position 28,039 of record JACGCM010002771.1, read on the forward strand.
TACCCGCCTGATACCCGCCTGATACCCGCCTGATACCCGCCTGATACCCGCCTGATACCCGCCTGATACCCGCCTGATACCCGCCTGATACCCGCCTGATACCCGCCTGATACCCGCCTGATACCCGCCTGATACCCGCCTGATACCCGCCTGATACCCGCCTGATACCCGCCTGATACCCGCCTGATACCCGCCTGATACCCGCCTGATACCCGCCTGATACCCGCCTGATACCCGCCTGATACCCGCCTGATACCCGCCTGATACCCGCCTGATACCCGCCTGATACCCGCCTGATACCCGCCTGATACCCGCCTGATACCCGCCTGATACCCGCCTGATACCCGCCTGATACCCGCCTGATACCCGCCTGATACCCGCCTGATACCCGCCTGATACCCGCCTGATACCCGCCTGATACCCGCCTGATACCCGCCTGATACCCGCCTGATACCCGCCTGATACCCGCCTGATACCCGCCTGATACCCGCCTGATACCCGCCTGATACCCGCCTGATACCCGCCTGATACCCGCCTGATACCCGCCTGATACCCGCCTGATACCCGCCTGATACCCGCCTGATACCCGCCTGATACCCGCCTGATACCCGCCTGATACCCGCCTGATACCCGCCTGATACCCGCCTGATACCCGCCTGATACCCGCCTGATACCCGCCTGATACCCGCCTGATACCCGCCTGATACCCGCCTGATACCCGCCTGATACCCGCCTGATACCCGCCTGATACCCGCCTGATACCCGCCTGATACCCGCCTGATACCCGCCTGATACCCGCCTGATACCCGCCTGATACCCGCCTGATACCCGCCTGATACCCGCCTGATACCCGCCTGATACCCGCCTGATACCCGCCTGATACCCGCCTGATACCCGCCTGATACCCGCCTGATACCCGCCTGATACCCGCCTGATACCCGCCTGATACCCGCCTGATACCCGCCTGATACCCGCCTGATACCCGCCTGATACCCGCCTGATACCCGCCTGATACCCGCCTGATACCCGCCTGATACCCGCCTGATACCCGCCTGATACCCGCCTGATACCCGCCTGATACCCGCCTGATACCCGCCTGATACCCGCCTGATACCCGCCTGATACCCGCCTGATACCCGCCTGATACCCGCCTGATACCCGCCTGATACCCGCCTGATACCCGCCTGATACCCGCCTGATACCCGCCTGATACCCGCCTGATACCCGCCTGATACCCGCCTGATACCCGCCTGATACCCGCCTGATACCCGCCTGATACCCGCCTGATACCCGCCTGATACCCGCCTGATACCCGCCTGATACCCGCCTGATACCCGCCTGATACCCGCCTGATACCCGCCTGATACCCGCCTGATACCCGCCTGATACCCGCCTGATACCCGCCTGATACCCGCCTGATACCCGCCTGATACCCGCCTGATACCCGCCTGATACCCGCCTGATACCCGCCTGATACCCGCCTGATACCCGCCTGATACCCGCCTGATACCCGCCTGATACCCGCCTGATACCCGCCTGATACCCGCCTGATACCCGCCTGATACCCGCCTGATACCCGCCTGATACCCGCCTGATACCCGCCTGATACCCGCCTGATACCCGCCTGATACCCGCCTGATACCCGCCTGATACCCGCCTGATACCCGCCTGATACCCGCCTGATACCCGCCTGATACCCGCCTGATACCCGCCTGATACCCGCCTGATACCCGCCTGATACCCGCCTGATACCCGCCTGATACCCGCCTGATACCCGCCTGATACCCGCCTGATACCCGCCTGATACCCGCCTGATACCCGCCTGATACCCGCCTGATACCCGCCTGATACCCGCCTGATACCCGCCTGATACCCGCCTGATACCCGCCTGATACCCGCCTGATACCCGCCTGATACCCGCCTGATACCCGCCTGATACCCGCCTGATACCCGCCTGATACCCGCCTGATACCCGCCTGATACCCGCCTGATACCCGCCTGATACCCGCCTGATACCCGCCTGATACCCGCCTGATACCCGCCTGATACCCGCCTGATACCCGCCTGATACCCGCCTGATACCCGCCTGATACCCGCCTGATACCCGCCTGATACCCGCCTGATACCCGCCTGATACCCGCCTGATACCCGCCTGATACCCGCCTGATACCCGCCTGATACCCGCCTGATACCCGCCTGATACCCGCCTGATACCCGCCTGATACCCGCCTGATACCCGCCTGATACCCGCCTGATACCCGCCTGATACCCGCCTGATACCCGCCTGATACCCGCCTGATACCCGCCTGATACCCGCCTGATACCCGCCTGATACCCGCCTGATACCCGCCTGATACCCGCCTGATACCCCCTGATACCCGCCTGATACCCGCCTGATACCCGCCTGATACCCGCCTGATACCCGCCTGATACCCGCCTGATACCCGCCTGATACCCGCCTGATACCCGCCTGATACCCGCCTGATACCCCCCTGATACCCGCCTGATACCCGCCTGATACCCGCCTGATACCCGCCTGATACCCGCCTGATACCCGCCTGATACCCGCCTGATACCCGCCTGATACCCGCCTGATACCCGCCTGATACCCGCCTGATACCCGCCTGATACCCGCCTGATACCCGATACCCGCCTGATACCCGCCTGATACCCGCCTGATACCCGCCTGATACCCGCCTGATACCCGCCTGATACCCGCCTGATACCCGCCTGATACCCGCCTGATACCCGCCTGATACCCGCCTGATACCCGCCTGATACCCGCCTGATACCCGCCTGATACCCGCCTGATACCCGCCTGATACCCGCCTGATACCCGCCTGATACCCGCCCCGCCTGATACCCGCCTGATACCCGCCTGATACCCGCCTGATACCCGCCTGATACCCGCCTGATACCCGCCTGATACCCGCCTGATACCCGCCTGATACCCGCCTGATACCCGCCTGATACCCGCCTGATACCCGCCTGATACCCGCCTGATACCCGCCTGATACCCGCCTGATACCCGCCTGATACCCGCCTGATACCCGCCTGATACCCGCCTGATACCCGCCTGATACCCGCCTGATACCCGCCTGATACCCGCCTGATACCCGCCTGATACCCGCCTGATACCCGCCTGATACCCGCCTGATACCCGCCTGATACCCGCCTGATACCCGCCTGATACCCGCCTGATACCCGCCTGATACCCGCCTGATACCCGCCTGATACCCGCCTGATACCCGCCTGATACCCGCCTGATACCCGCCTGATACCCGCCTGATACCCGCCTGATACCCGCCTGATACCCGCCTGATACCCGCCTGATACCCGCCTGATACCCGCCTGATACCCGCCTGATACCCGCCTGATACCCGCCTGATACCCGCCTGATACCCGCCTGATACCCGCCTGATACCCGCCTGATACCCGCCTGATACCCGCCTGATACCCGCCTGATACCCGCCTGATACCCGCCTGATACCCGCCTGATACCCGCCTGATACCCGCCTGATACCCGCCTGATACCCGCCTGATACCCGCCTGATACCCGCCTGATACCCGCCTGATACCCGCCTGATACCCGCCTGATACCCGCCTGATACCCGCCTGATACCCGCCTGATACCCGCCTGATACCCGCCTGATACCCGCCTGATACCCGCCTGATACCCGCCTGATACCCGCCTGATACCCGCCTGATACCCGCCTGATACCCGCCTGATACCCGCCTGATACCCGCCTGATACCCGCCTGATACCCGCCTGATACCCGCCTGATACCCGCCTGATACCCGCCTGATACCCGCCTGATACCCGCCTGATACCCGCCTGATACCCGCCTGATACCCGCCTGATACCCGCCTGATACCCGCCTGATACCCGCCTGATACCCGCCTGATACCCGCCTGATACCCGCCTGATACCCGCCTGATACCCGCCTGATACCCGCCTGATACCCGCCTGATACCCGCCTGATACCCGCCTGATACCCGCCTGATACCCGCCTGATACCCGCCTGATACCCGCCTGATACCCGCCTGATACCCGCCTGATACCCGCCTGATACCCGCCTGATACCCGCCTGATACCCGCCTGATACCCGCCTGATACCCGCCTGATACCCGCCTGATACCCGCCTGATACCCGCCTGATACCCGCCTGATACCCGCCTGATACCCGCCTGATACCCCCCTGATACCCGCCTGATACCCGCCTGATACCCGCCTGATACCCGCCTGATACCCGCCTGATACCCGCCTGATACCCGCCTGATACCCGCCTGATACCCGCCTGATACCCGCCTGATACCCGCCTGATACCCGCCTGATACCCGCCTGATACCCGCCTGATACCCGCCTGATACCCGCCTGATACCCGCCTGATACCCGCCTGATACCCGCCTGATACCCGCCTGATACCCGCCTGATACCCGCCTGATACCCGCCTGATACCCGCCTGATACCCGCCTGATACCCGCCTGATACCCGCCTGATACCCGCCTGATACCCGCCCCGCCTGATACCCGCCTGATACCCGCCTGATACCCGCCTGATACCCGCCTGATACCCGCCTGATACCCGCCTGATACCCGCCTGATACCCGCCTGATACCCGCCTGATACCCGCCTGATACCCGCCTGATACCCGCCTGATACCCGCCTGATACCCGCCTGATACCCGCCTGATACCCGCCTGATACCCGCCTGATACCCGCCTGATACCCGCCTGATACCCGCCTGATACCCGCCTGATACCCGCCTGATACCCGCCTGATACCCGCCTGATACCCGCCTGATACCCGCCTGATACCCGCCTGATACCCGCCTGATACCCGCCTGATACCCGCCTGATACCCGCCTGATACCCGCCTGATACCCGCCTGATACCCGCCTGATACCCGCCTGATACCCGCCTGATACCCGCCTGATACCCGCCTGATACCCGCCTGATACCCGCCTGATACCCGCCTGATACCCGCCTGATACCCGCCTGATACCCGCCTGATACCCGCCTGATACCCGCCTGATACCGCCTGATACCCGCCTGATACCCGCCTGATACCCCCTGATACCCGCCTGATACCCGCCTGATACCCGCCTGATACCCGCCTGATACCCGCCTGATACCCGCCTGATACCCGCCTGATACCCCCCTGATACCCGCCTGATACCCGCCTGATACCCGCCTGATACCCGCCTGATACCCGCCTGATACCCGCCTGATACCCGCCTGATACCCGCCTGATACCCCCTGATACCCGCCTGATACCCGCCTGATACCCGCCTGATACCCGCCTGATACCCGCCTGATACCCGCCTGATACCCGCCTGATACCCGCCTGATACCCGCCTGATACCCGCCTGATACCCGCCTGATACCCGCCTGATACCCGCCTGATACCCGCCTGATACCCGCCTGATACCCGCCTGATACCCGCCTGATACCCGCCTGATACCCGCCTGATACCCGCCTGATACCCGCCTGATACCCGCCTGATACCCCCTGATACCCGCCTGATACCCGCCTGATACCCGCCTGATACCCGCCTGATACCCGCCTGATCCCCGCCTGATACCCGCCTGATACCCGCCTGATACCCGCCTGATACCCGCCTGATACCCGCCTGATACCCCCCCTGATACCCCCGCCTGATACCCGCCTGATACCCGCCCCCCCTGATACCCGCCTGATACCCCGCCTGATACCCCCCTGATACCCCCTCCCCTGATACCCGCCTGATACCGCCTGATACCCGCCTGATACCCGCCTGATACCCTGATACCCGCCTGATACCCCGCCTGATACCCGCCTGATACCCGCCTGATACCCGCCTGATACCCCGCCTGATACCCGCCTGATACCCGCCTGATACCCGCCTGATACCCGCCTGATACCCGCCTGATACCCCGCCTGATACCCGCCTGATACCCCCCTGATACCCGCCTGATACCCGCCTGATACCCGCCCCCCCGCCTGATACCCGCCTGACCCCGCCCTGATACCCGCCTGATACCCGCCTTGATACCCGCCTGATACCCGCCTGATACCCGCCTGATACCCGCCTGATACCCGCCTGATACCCCCCCTGATACCCGCCTGATACCCTCCCCTGATACCCGCCTGATACCCCCCCCCGCCTGATACCCCGCCTGATACCCGCCTGATACCCGCCTGATACCCGCCTGATACCCGCCTGATACCCCGCCTGATACCCGCCTGATACCCGCCTGATACCCGCCTGATACCC
>JACGCM010001331.1:0-23355 GCA_014058105.1 Kingdonia uniflora
GCAGGATCAATCTTGATTCTGAAAAGTTGTTAGCATATCATTTGAGACTAGTCGAAAGCTTTGTCCTTTGTACTGGTGGTAGAACCACTTTGACGGGGTTTTTGCAATTTTATTGGTTGTTGTTTGATATCTGTTTTTTGTATGTGAATGTATGATTGCTATGTAAAGGTGATGCATTTTCGGGGGAAAGTTAAGTGATCGAGATGAAAAAGGCCTTGAGTCTAGCCGGATTCTATCATCGTACTCAACAGATCACAATAACTTGAATATGAGAGATGCCTTCATAAGTCAAATTTTGATAAAACCTTTAAGGAGTTATTCGAACTTCAATGTAGATATGGGAGTAAAAATTGAAGGGATGAGGTTTTGCAGAAAGAGACCGATAGGTTCGTTTTACTCCAAAACTCCCTTAAGGATAAGCGATTCGTAGATGAGAGCGATAAGTTAGAGTGTTAAGGTCATTATTGTCTTTGACACTGTATTTGAGGCCAAAGTTAATAGTGAGCGGGGTTTGAAGGAGCCTGTTTAGAACTGTTAACTGAGGGAGACATAGTGCCAACTCAGCTCGGGTAAAATTTTTAGCGTAAGAAGCGCGCAATCGCCATAGTAGAGAGCGCAAAGATGCTCAGCTTGGGCTAGGGTATCCATCATATGGGGTGGTGTAGGTTCATTGCCTGATGAGCTTGACTCTTGTAGGGCAAAGGGCAATGAGGATCCTTTTCTTTAACATAAAAAATGAGGATAGAAAGATTCACGCACAATTAGAAATCGATTTGAGGCATGCTTGTGATGAACTGGAGCGGTGCAGGGTCATATGCATGTCTAAGGTGGAAGGTAGAGTGTGCTAGGCTATTGTAAAACTCCGAGAAGAGAGTGACATTGCTAAAGCACATTTACTAGATACGCACAACGTCTGCAAGTATTCCCATCACGCTTAAAGAAGAAATTACTCCAAAGCGAGGGAAATGTGCTATTGACACGGACCATGAACGTCAGATGGCCGATGTGATAGCGCTTTATGGGGCGAGCTCGAGAGAGTAGAAAATGAATTTAGACGTTATATCTCAAGCTATGGTAAAGATGTGGAAGTAAGAATAATAAGGTTGAAATATGTGGTTTGCAAAAGGGAATGAGGGTGGGGAAGCTTCAACCCCAAAACCACGAGCTGAAGAGTCTGAGGAGGAAGAGTTGAAGATCTGCTGCCTTGCACACGCATAAGACCTGTCCGCAAGAGATCGTAATCTTTAACGAACCTTTGCAAGTAGATGCTAGTTGTAGTAGGGTGCGATCACAAGCCAACTAGATTGTGGCATTTGATTGTACGTTGCATAATGTAGTTGATTCGTGTATCATAGCTTGATGTTGTAATAATGTTGTAGAATGATATGTCTTGTAAGAATGAATATCTGTTAATAGATATATTATCTCTTGTGATCTGTTCTTCTAGGTTGAAGACAAAGAACATGACAATTGGTTGCCTCATCCGCGTCAAATAAAAATTGTCTGCCAGTTGCAGCAATGTTTATTGGCGGTTGAAAAAATGACTTTGCTGAATTCAAAGCTAGAATCTGAGATGTTGGAGCTACAGAGTCGGCTAAATGCTATGACTGTAAGTTGTCACGTAAGGATGTAGAGATATTGACTGCTAATAATGAATCCGAACTGTGGAAGAATCTCTGAAGAAGAAACAGACGAAGGCCATGGCTGCGAATCAACAGGTGCTTGTATGTTAAGTACGATTGAAAAATAGAAGAAGATCTATTGTATCATCAGTCGGTGATTTCAAATAATACTAATCTCTCAAAGAAGCAAGATTCTGAAAACGTTATATGCCCGAGCGCCAGAAAAGTTGAACTGGGATTTGCCTGAGGCTCGAGATTCATGTCAGAGATAAAACGACCGTGCCAAACTCACGAGGAGGCATGTTCCAAGAGAGATCGAGAGCTTAATGAGGCCATCAATAAGTATAATTCGTGGATCGCTGATCTTGACCGGGACAGACAAGCTTTGGTACAGGAGTATATTCAAGGTAATACAGTTTTTTAAGGAACTCCATGCGAAGTAAAAGAGTCACAGAGGGTGATAGATGCAGATGAAGCCGAGATCAATTATTCGAGGGAGGTAGATAACAAGTTGCACCGTCTGAAGCAGAAGATGGAGCGCAGTGTGCAGATAACGAAGCAATATAGAGGCTCGTTGCTGCAGAAGAAAAAATCTCTAGAAGCTCGATGTAAAGATCTTGACGAGGAACTAAACAAGGTAAAAACTAAATTTTATGAAGCTACGTTGTTGGCTACGAAAAATGTTATGTTGTGTGCTATGGCTATGTTGCATGCTGATATAGAGAAATTTGAATAGAGCGTGAGTCGATCTTGGCTGCTACAACTGAATACGTTACGGAATATGACTTGCAGCTAGCATGGTTATCTTATATAGATAATTTGATGCCGAGAGTTTAATTGTTGAATACACTTTACTGTAGTTGATGCGGCTATTCCTTTCCTTGTCTTTCTTTCATCTGGGCCTGGTGAGAGTTCGAATGTTGTACGCCCAAAGCGTGAATAGTAGTTTCATTGTTTATATTGTACTGAGACATAGTATAAATATGTCTTTGCGGTAGAAAAATGTTAAATGTTGAGTAGATAACAAAGTTTGTTATTATCTCTATGTACAATTGAATTTGGCGATCCAACAAACGACCATATAGAGATGTAGTGATGTTGTATTATAACATGTATAGGTCAATTTGAACAAATCAATAAAGACCGTAACGAGATATTTGAAGGGCGCGTCACTGCCAGGTCGAATTGATTGTCTCAATAAGTGACCCTCGGGCAGCGCGTATGTAGATCCCAGTTATAGGTTGAGCTGAGCGATCGTGAGGGACATGTATTGAATATTGCTTAGCTGAATGGCATCTCTGCCAGATCGAATTGATTGACTCAATAAGTGGTCCTCGGAGAGCGTGTATAGGTTGAAGAGCTATGAAGGAGATCCCGTTTAGGTCGATCTGAGCGACCGTGATGGGACATGTATTGAATATTGCATAGCTGAATGGTGTTTCTGCCAGATCGAATTGATTGACTCAATAAGCGTTTCTCGGAGAGCGTATATATATTTGAACAGCTAAAAGTAGATTCGGGTTATTGGCCGAGCTGAGCGACCGTGATGGGACATGTATTGAATATTACATAGCCGAATGACGTTTTTCCCAGATCGAATTGATTGACTCAATAGGCAATCCTCGGAGAGCGTGTATATATTTGAAGAGCAATGAAATAGATCCCGATTATAGGTCGAGCTGAGCGACCGTGATGGGACATGTATTGAATATTGTATAGCTACATGGTGTCTCTGCCAGATCGAATTGATTGACTCAACAAGCAATCCTCGGAGAGCGTGTATATATTTAAAGAGCTATGAAGTAGATATTGTTATAGTAATTCTTTGTAGTAGGTCGATTTGAGCGAACCATATGACAATAAGTACAATGTTTGAATAGATTTGCAGTATGATGATGAAAATTTTCTTTATTGAGTGAAATCTGAAGTTACAACATGTTTAATTTTGATACAGCTTCAGTCAGCGGGTATTCCATGGATTAGGTATAGGTACTCCATCATGTGTACTTAGATCGTAAGACCCCAAACCGCTCGCGCCAGTTATGATGAAAGGACCTTCCCAATTGTCTGCTAACTTTCCTGCATTAGGTGCCTTGCGATGTTGGGGGATTTCTCTGAGAACGAGGTCCTTGACTTTGAATTCTTGATGTCGAACGTACTTGTTATAAGACCGCGATAATACAAGCTGATATCTTCCCAGATTGACAATGGCTCTTTCGCGTGTCTCTTCGATCATATTCAAGTTATATGCGATCTAAAATTCATTTTCTTCATCTGTCATCTCGCGATCGTGTATTGGGTGATGATACTGAGTAGGTATTATGGCTTCCATCCCGTAGGTCAGTAAAAATGGAGTACAACCTGTTGCTGCTCTTGGAGTTGTTCGATATGCCCAAAATACGTGTAGTAACTCGTTCACCCAATTCCCTTTTTTGTCATCTAAACGCTTCTTGAGCCCGTCCACAATCGTTTGATTAGTAATTTCAGCTTGTCCGTTTCCTTGAGGATAGTAAGGGTTTGATGGGGAATGAATGATATTGTGTTCATTGAGGAATACGATGACTTTGGAGCCAACGAACTGTGGTCCATTATCGATTCTGATAAGATGTGGTCTGCCGAACTGAATGATAATGTGCTCCCAGATGAATCTGATGACTTCATCTTCTCGCGTTCGGCACAATGGGTCTGCCTCTACCTATTTAGTGAAGTAGTCCGTAGTGACCAATAAATGCTTTCGTTTTCCTGGTGCTGTAAGAAATTCTCCTACGAGATCGAGAGCCCATCGCCTGAACGGCCATGTGACTTGGCTTGAGTGTAGTTCGAGCGCTGGGGCTCATATCTTAGGACCGTGACATTGACAAGCGTCACATTTGCGAGCATACTCAATTGCTTGTGCTTTCATCTTAGGCCAGAACATTCCTTTGTGTTAAAGCTTTATTTGCAAGAGATCGTCCTGTGGCATGGGATCTGCATGTGCTTTCGCGTAGATCGTGCAAGAATTATTGTGCCTCTTTTTCGAATAGGCAGATGAGGTATGGACCAGTGACTGATATTTTGTAAAGGAGGTTGTCCCGGACAATATATCTACGGGCATTGTCAATTAATCTCTGCCGTTCTGTAGGATACTCCGGAAGTGGGCCATCAAATTTATTGTGAGGTCCAATGTATTTGATGAAAGGCTGTCTCCAATCACTTTCAATCTCCTCGTAGCCCCCAGTATTAATGGTGTTGGACACGATGGCATTAATTCTGGGGTTAGAAATGACGTTGATTTTTAAATAACGAGCTTCTGATCCAAGGACCCCAGCAAGGTAAGCGAGTGCATCTGAATGTATATTTTTTCCCCTTGGCAAATGTTCCATAGAAATTGTCTGTAATTTGTTCATTCGTTCAACCACTACAGCAGCATACTCAATCATTTTCCCATTGGCTTGATAGATACCCGTGTTATGATTGACGATCAGTAATGAATCGGTGTAAACAGAGAGCTCTGCTACACCCAGTGTGAGTGCCATGTCCAAGCCATGAATTAGTGCCTCATATTCTGCTACACTGTTGGTTACTTTGAAATTAAGGTGAATGGATTTTTTGAGTCGATCATTGTAAGGAGTAATAAGAACAATCCCCACTCCTGAACCAGCTGGTCCGGTGGAGCCATCCGTTAAAAGTTGCCAACCTTTCTTTGTTACCTAATCGGACTTCTCTTCAGACTATACTGTGGGTGGTTCATCTTTGTTATCATCAACGTCTTCTTCCCAATCAGGATCGTCTACTGGAAAGTCAGCTAGAAAATTTGCTATAGCCTGACTTTTCTCAGAGTGGCGTGGCTCAAAATGTATGTCGTGTTCTTGGCGTGTTACTGACCATTGCTGAATATGTCGAGATTTTTTGTGTTTAGATAAGATTTTACAGAGTGGATAGTTCGTTAAGACACGAACAACATGGGCTTGGAAATATTGTTTTAATTTCTGTGACATATAGACGAGAGCCAAAAGAAGCTTCTCGATCTTGGTGTATCTTGTTTCAGCTGGGGTCAGAGTCTTACTGATAAAATAGACTAGTTTCTCGGTCTTTTCATCGAGTCGGAGGAGGACGGAGCTGAGAGAAGTATCTATGACGGCTAGGTATATACTGTTAGTTCTTCTCCATCTGCTGGGGTGCTCATAACTGGTGGTTTACCTAAATGATGTTTGAGTTCGAGGAAAGCAGCTTCGTATTTATCTGTCCACTCGATCTGGGATCCTTCTTTGATTTCCCCTGCGATGTACCTTGTTTTAGCAGATCGAATAGAGGTCGGCATCTATCTGATGATTTGGACTCAAATCTATTAAGTACTGCGATCTTCCCAACTAGTTTCTGAACATCCTTTTTTGTCCTTAGTGAAGGCATAGCCAAGAGAGCTCGTATGCGTGATGGATCAGCTTCAATTCCTTGTTTACTGATGAGATGGCCTAAGAATTTTCCGGATTGTACTCCGAACTGGCATTTGTCAGGATTCAACGCATTTTGTAATCTCGCAAAATTTCAAAAGTTGTTCGTAAATCTGCCAGATGGTCTTCTTTCTTGAGACTCCATCAAAACATGTCGTCAATGTAAACCTCCATTGTTTTACCGAGTTGATCTTTGAACATTTGCATCATCATTCTCTGATAGGTAGCGCCGACATTTTTCAGGCCGAAAGGCATGACCTTATAGCAATACATGCCTTGTTCAATGATGAACGCAGTCTTGTCTTGATCTTTAGGGAAAAGTGGTATCTGATTGTACCCTGATGTAGCATCTATCATAGAGAGTAGTTCGTGCCCTGCTGTTGAATCGAGTAGATGGTTGATGATTGGAAGTGGAAAGCTATCTTTTGGAGTGTGTCGATTGAGATCCATGAAATTGACACAGATTCTGATCTTGCCATTTTTCGTTGGGACTGTGACAATGCTAGAGATCCAGTCCGGGTAAATAGCTTTGCGGATAAAACTGACCTCAATCAATTTGTCGATCTCTTTATTTACATCGTCTCGTATTTTTGGTGCTAGAGTTCGTTGCTTTTGTTTAACTGGTTCTGCCTTCTCTTTCAACTCTAGCTTGTGGCACGCCATGGCTGAATCGATCCCTGGCATTTCGTGGAACGTCCACGCAAAAATATCGTGGTTATCTGAAAGGAATTGTATGAGACTTGAACGTTCCTCCGTGCTTAAGAGGGTCCCGATGTGAGTTCTTCTTTGTGCGCCGTTGATCTCGATATATTCTGTTGGTTCGGCGCTTGGAAGCTGATGTTCTGCTGGTACTGAATGTTGTAATTGCTATGCTGGAGCTGCTGTAGCTGCCTCAGCTTCAATAGTATTATCGTAAGCTCGAGCTAATTTTTGGCTGCCTTTGATTTTGTAGATCCCTCCTTTCCAGTCGAACCGTAGTGCTTGATGATATGTGGAGGGAATAGCTTTCATGTTATGCAACCATGGTCGTCCCAGGATGCCCAGGTAACGAGATTTTGTATTGATGACGTAAAAAACTACGTCAAGTGTGGCTGGTCCGGCCGTGATGGGAAGTGTAATTTTTCCCACGCGTTCTTCCTTGGAACCGTTGAATCCAGAGATGTTGATGTCACTTGTCTCGACCTTGTCTGCTAAACCCATTTGGTCGATCGTGTTCTAGAATAGTAGTTCGATGCTGCTGTCGGTGTCTACCATCATTATATGTAGAACTATGTTCTTCATTTTTAACATGATGACGAGAGCATCGTGATGTGGGAAGTTGACGTGACGTACGTCACAGTCTTCGAAAGAAATCCCAAATCATCGGCTGCTGGATTCTGGCAACAAGCGAGCTTCTTTATATACCATTGTTAGATCATGGCACTGTCCAACGTGCCTGCGCTTGGATCTGTTGGAGTGGCTGACTGTCTGAGTCTCGATGAAGTACAAATGTTTTTCCTCATTCGTTTCGTCAGTCTGGATGACTGTGATTTCAGTTTTGTAGTTGCCATCTTTGTAACTTTTTACGTCCACAATATATTCGAGCATCCGACCATGCAAAAATATACTCAAGAGGAGAAATTTCAACATGAAACACTGTTTTGCGTCATGATGGTGGATCTTGTGGTGAATGCAGTACGACTTCCCTGGTATGGGTTAAAGAGTATTGGCATTTTTGAAGAGTTCATCCTTTTGCACTAGCGGATATATGTTTGCAATAGTTGTTGTCTGCTCTGGTAAATACAGAACTGGTCTCTTTTGTCCTTGGCGTGTTCGATCATCATAGGACTTGAATTGTTTTTTATCACCTCCGTAGTCTTTATTGCTGCTGCGAGTATATTCTCCGGTATGATCGTTGGTGGATAGTACGATGCGCTGAGGTTTTTGTTTCTTAGTCGTCAGTCCTTTGAGGTCGATGAAATTGTTGACCTTTTCCATCATATCCTTTAATGTCAGCGGCTTGTTAAGGATTAGATGTTCCTTAACTCGTCCATCTATGAGTAACGCATTGGTGAAAGCGGAGATCGTGATCTTTTGTCGAGGTTATCGAGCTAGCCCAAATTTTTTTCTGGTAAATGTCTCCAATCTTTCCCCTGGCGCCTGCTTGAGACTAAACAAAAAGTAAAGACTTTCCTTGTCTTTATTATGTGAATAGTTCTTGATGAACAGTTCGCGAAGTTGCTCGTAGGTGAGGATAGATCCTTCATCGAGTGAGTGAAACCATCGTAGAGTCTCGCCTTTTAAGCTGGTCGGGAATAGACGGCAGAGGATGTGGTTGGAGGAGGAATACAGTCCCAAAGAATCTTGAAATTCTTGGACGTGTACACAGGATCCCCCCCTTCGTATTTCTGAATCGTTAGAGTGTGAAAACTGGTTGGTACTTCTTCGTCTAGCAACTCCTGTGCGAGCGGACTCTTTTACAACCTTGCATAGTTGCTCCTTTCAGTGAGTATTTGAGCGTCTAAGAGCTCTTTGATGCGTTTGTCCACCTGTTCTGGAGTGAGATGTTGTCGAGACGTGACAGCTCGTCTTGTTGTTGGTCCTCTCGCAGGATTGTGCTCTCCTGTTGCTTCTCCCATGCGGTCATAGACTGAACCTCGAGGTTTTTCTCTATTTTGCTCCTCTTGTGGCTGTAGATCTATTACCGCTCCAGCGGGTAATGGTGGATTGATGTGACTATGAGGTAGGACTGGTTCTTGTTGAATTTGTGGAAGCGCGGTATTTCTGCCTCGATGTCCCAGGCGATCATAGACTGATATCCTCGAGGCGGCGGGCAAAACGTTCTGCTATCTCGGATTTGTCGTTATTTGAGCTTGGAGTGCCCTGATCATGTCCTGCATGCTGGTGAGTTGTTTCTCCAGTTCCATTCGTCGCTCGGTTTCTTCCTGCACAGTTGTTCACAGATCCGTTACTCCTTCAACAGCGTCAGGCAGGGCGTGGTGTGATTTGTCTTGATTTGCCATCTTTCAAAGATAAATACGGTGAAAACTGGATTGGAGAACGCTGAGTGTAATCTTCGTTCCCACAGATGACGCTAAATGTAATAGCCTATTTTTGTATTGTACGAAGATAGCGCTTTACACCTTCAAAATCTAGTATGTTTAGTTATGAACAGGAAACAAACAATACTTGATTTAGCGTAGAAAACCCTTGGATGGGTTAAAAACCACGACCTCTCCTGAGGATTTTAGAAAGAGAGAGAGGTATATTTAGACTGCTAGCTATTACAAAGAGAGAGATAGAGATGTAGAAATGATCTCTTAGAGGTTCTCAGAGTAACCTCTTTAATTCGTAGCTATCTAGTCTTATTTATAGGTCTTATAATATGACCGTTGGTTACATTGATGAGGAACGTTACAATATCGGGTTTTGATGAGTCTTCATGCTGGTCTTTTGTAGCGTCTTGATACTTGTTGATCTGTAACGGATCTATTAACATTCTTTAGTTGTGGCTTCAGACCGTTGGGAAGATACGATCTCTTGTGATGCTCGTGTGCATACGACCTGTTGACAAGTGGAGGAGTATCTTCTGTAGCGCGAAGTCACAGGATGCTTTGATATCTCCGAACTGTTGATGAAGATATGATCTCTAATAGTGTTCGCGTGTATTCAAACTGTTGATAGATATCTGAGTATTTTCTGCAGTGCGATGTTATTGGATGTTTTGTCATCCCCGAGCTGTAGATGAGAAAGTCTGTATTACGATCTCCTTGCTTTTAGTCCTTGATTGATTATCAGTATGTTTTCTCGAGCTATGTGAGTTCGAATATCGGACTCAGTACGGGGATTAGAAATAAACCCTCACAGTTAAGACATGCTTATTGTGTTAGACATCTGAAAGGGATCTTTAGGAGATGGCCCGTAGTTGTCTAAGTTCTCTAACGATATGATATTGAAGATGTTGTCGCGTTGTGTGTATGTTAGGACAGTTGAATGTTACATCTCTGCTTTGTCAATAATTAAAGTGCTCGATGCAAGTACCACAAATTGGGTGAGGTACCAACAATCGGAGCATTGGGGTTGTCATTTATTCCAAGGAAAAAGATAAGACTGTATGACGTCGAAACACGTTAAGATGTTCAATAGTTAGGTATTGTGGGTACGTAGTATGCCGGTCTTTAGGTTGGTTGATAGTATTAGGATGAAGGTTATGCAGTAGTATTACAAACGAAGGGTGCTACAGCTGGTAATACCGGATGGGCCTGCCATTGAGTCTAAGCTCCAGGACTTGGTACGTGAGTGTGAGAATTATACCGTACATTATAGTGGTATAGATCAATACGAGATCAGGTTTGAAGCAAGCCATAGGGAAACACGGTTAGAATGTCGTTGGTGCTATTGTGGAGAAACTGAATTCACCAGGCTCCCTTGCAAGCATCAATTTGTAATTGTGAAGCGACTGGGACTTAGCCCATACCCTTATGTGGATAGCCGTATAGACGGGAATGGTAAAACACGATTTACGAGCTCTCGATCAACGCGATGGAAAATATAGACATGCCAACTGTGGATAAAGTGTTTGCAGACCCTAAACAGGATAATGTGATGCCACCCGTATGCCAAAGACCTCCTGGCCGGCCTAAGAGAAAGAGGCACAAGTCGCAAAGCGTTAATGTTCATCCATTACATTGTAGTCGGTGTCATGTGGTCGGATACAACTGGAGAAGGTGTACCGAACCTATTAATTATCCAATTCTTGTGGCCAATGCTGCACTTTTGCCCTAGGCGGTGTTTGAAACTTTTAATGTGGATGACAACCTTAACTTTCATTAGACGTTATTTCTCTGTAAGTATAACCTGCATCCTTGTGATTCTCTTATGAAAATAGTTTTAACTTACCGTATGTTTGTTTTTTCCAGGTAAGAGGTACGATCTCAGTTCATAGATTCGTGCATTTTTGATAAATTATAGGGCACCCTAAAGTGTACGAGTTATGGTCTATTTACATGTTTTGTGCATGCATTTTAAGGATCTGTACATTTTGAATCAGTTGACATTCATGGATAGTTGTTGTGCATCTCTTATCTTATATAGACACATAAACTACATTTTGTCTCTGTATATGTTACACTCTTGTATATGTGAAGTTGTAGGTATACGGCCACAGTCTATGACTGGAGACAGTGTTTTCAAAGGTTTACTAGTTCATGGACTCTAGTACAAACTCGATCACATTCAAATTAACTAACTAACATAGTTAATGACGCATGATGAACTTATTATCCAAAACAGCATAGTTTTAATTGAAAAATTAACAGTATTAACTGAGCAATTAATAGTACTAAAATGGAATGTGCGACTTACGAATGTACCATGGCGAGCCCCGGGAGACTAGTTAGGGGAATGGTGAAAAATGATGAACCCAACGAACTTCCAGACTCCAAAATAAAAATAAAAATAAAATTAATAGTACTAAAACCACAATAATTAGGTCAAGCCAAGCAATATAATTTACATAGACAACAACAAATTAAAATTAAGCAATCAGAACCTTAAACTAAAATTAAACAAACCAAACAACAAGTTTCAGTTAAGCAAACAGAACTACAAATTAAAATTAACTAGACCACAATACTAAATTAACCAAATCACAAAAGTAATAGTACTAAAACCACAATACTAAATTAAGCATAGCAAACAACAAATTAAAATGAACCAAAATACTAAATTAAACAAATCAGAAAATTAAAATGTTTCCTCAAACCATAAGAAAATAAACAACAACAGCGCCATATCAGTTTCGTGGGGGATCGTCTGTGGTAGCGGTAGCAGCACCACCACCAGCATCAGTGTTGTCTGCACCACCCTTGCCTTTGCCAGTAGTAGCAGCAACAACAGGAGCCGTATCCCATGAAACAATAAACTCTATACCACTAGAGGGTAAAATAGTTAGTTAGAGATATACCCTAAACAAACTCTAAACATGCAAATTTTAAGTGACTTTAAAAAGACAAAACGAAACAATAATGCACTTTCTTTGTTTGAGCAGGCCAAGTTGTAGCTCGTGCATTATTTCCATTTCCTCTAAACAGATGCGCTCTAGTGTCAGCATGTCTGGGTAGACACTTTCGAGGCTAAAACAACCAGCATCAACCCGCTGCTACAGTTGTATTTCTTCTGCCTGTTTGGCCGTTAACGCTTGATGCATGCAACATAACCAGATGACGTTCACCGATTCTCTGGTGGCATTAATGGTGCTTACAGTGTGGTTTGACATTTTCTTTGATGTTTTTGTTAAAGCTTAGGTGTTTGTTAAAGCTTAGAAGAATAGTGAAGATTGTTAAGAGATGAGGGAGATAGAAAGTCAAGTAAATTGTGTGAGTATAACCATGTCAAGTAATTTATGTCAAGTAATTTATTGTTTGTAAACAGTCCAACTTTCTATTACCTCGCAAATAAAAATTATTACGAAATTAAAAACATCTTCCCTAAAACAAATTCGTATAGATTTTAACGTTATAATTAAATTAGAAATGGATTTATAATGCATTGTTGTGTTCTTTGAAAGTGAACTGAGACACATAAATCCATTGAAACAATAAAATGGAAATAGCATGGCACATTTCAAACTGAGACCTACAGTCCATATTATTAACTGGCATAGATATTGTCAGATGACAAATTCAATTAAGTAGACCATAATAAAAACTTGATCATAATTATAAATATAATTTTTTTTTTCAAACAATTATAAATATCATTTGTTGAAGACAAAACAAACAAACAAATGTTACAAACCGTACCATAACATGCATAGTAGCTTACAAACCGAGACACAATATTCCAGAGTACTAACTGGAATAATAACACCACAATATACAAAAAAGCATACACTGAAATTCATAAATGAAATTACCAGTGAAATTATCATGCGGCAACACCTTCACAGCTCGATCAAAAAAAAAAAAAAAAACTTAATTACAACGGGTTTGCAATATAAGCGAATAATAGTAGATGCCCACTTACCATGTATTTGTTATCTTCAACCAAAAATGTAACCTCAGTCGGGGATATAGACACATTGGTCCCTAATATCTCCAATTTATCCACGATACTGTGATTTTGGCATACCATGTTGAATATAGGGGTGGTATAATACCAGGAAACTTCTCGGGTTCCCCAACAACGTGTATCTTCTCCTCCATACTCTTTTTCCAGTGCTCTATATGCGTTTTAAAGATGGATCTTGGATTCTTTGATGCCACTAGCTGGGTTCTCTGGTAAAGGTCAATCTTAAGAGGTGGAGGTACCAACTTCTCTAGACCAAATTGCTTAACAACCCTCTCAGGATTTTGTCTAGCAATATTGTTGAAGTGAATGAGGTATGTACTAATTCTTCAAGCTAAGGAGGCATCCCTCATAACGCTTGATATGCAGGACTTGGTAGCAGAAAGGTAAGGTTGCCAAATAACTTAGACACAATGAGGTTGCCAACACAGAGTAATGAGTTTGCTAATATATGGGATACTCACATCAGAATCTTCAAGTCTGTCAAGGCGAAGGGACATAAAAGGATAATGATTGTGGTATTCCTCCAATTTTCTCTCTGCATCTGCAAAAAGGCCCTAGGAAACCGTTTAGTAACAATATTTTTATCTTCTTCGTCGTCATGGCCACAAAGAATGGTATCTTTCTCTGGCCAACCAACATTAATCCTCTCATATGCCCAGACCTGCATATTAAGTGAATTACACATGGTCACATGTTACATCTAAAGCAAACAACAAAAATTGAGTTCTTAACACGTACCACAAGACGCACCCTAGAGCCTAAAAGGTTCTTCATACCGTTGTAGGAGACAAACTTAGCCATGGTTTGTAGAGGTATGTGAGGGCAGCTACACGTAATACGTACTCCCCCTATTTATCGATGTCCGATCGTAGGAGGATGTACTTCACATTCACCATACCGCCACCAGACTCAGAAAGTATGGTGTTCCCCAACAGGTACATTTAGGCTACTGTGTACTGTGTGCATTTTCACCTCTTCCACTGTTGGGTCCATGGGTAATTTAGAGAACATTTCTTTCAACCAACTTTGACTCGCCACTGGCTTCCAATAACGCACAGCCAACCCTCAAATACTTCTCTAGTGTAGGTTGGACTAGTAGATCACCTGGACTAGTCACAGTATATCAAAAAGTTTAAGACCTAGTATCCACGCGACATCCTTAAGGGTGATGGCCATCTTAAAGTGGGGAAAATTGAACGTTAAAGTTTTAGCCATCTACCGGTTTACCAAAGCATTAACTAGACTATAGTCCATTGTGAATCCTATGATCTCTTTAGGTATTTGAAACCACTTATGTCTACCAATTTCTTCTGTGCTTTCCCGATAATTTCCAAAATTTTAAGCAATTGTAGTGGCCGCTTGTACGATAGTACTTTCACGGCTTCCCGGCTAGAATGGACGACGATATATGTAAGGGTTGGTGGTACAAAACAGATTTGTACCTAGGCCATGTACATTTCGGTCGCTTAGAACTCTTATTTTCCTTAACAACCTCTTTTGAGTCCAACTTAGACTGATCATCGATGAATTCACTTGCTATTTTCAAACGTTTCATATTTTTTAAGCTTGGACGCCCACGACCTTTGTTGTTGTTGTTGTTTTTGAACCTCCTCTGCACCATACGGTTCATAATCCATTTCAACTACGAATTCTGACTCATAGTGACTGTCCCATTTCACTCAAATTCCTAACAAATTACTACCCCAGTTAGTAAGTTGGCACTAAAAGTAACTAAAAATTGTCAAACAATAATTTATAATAAGTTGTAAAAACAATAATTTATAAGTTGTCAAACAGTTAGACAAAGTAATAATTGTCTATGTAACTACCGAAATAAATGATATTATTTGTAATAAGAAACCCATTGGGATTTCAAATTAATTGCATATCAATTAATTACCACTCAACACAAAATAATAAGGAGAGCCACATACTAAAATATTAATTACATTATCTGTGTTGATTATGTTGATTGAATAACAAAGTTCTTGATTGAGGTGCTTTCAGAGAATTATATAAGCGAACTTCGGCTCTGCCAAGACTGTGTGTAATACAATATCTCGTTACTTCGAAGATAAACAAATCAAACTCCGCCAAGACTAAGGGATGGATGAAGGGAAAAGGTGAAATAGAGAGAAGAACTTTGGGCAAATTTCAGGAAAAAAAGAATCAAAATTTCAAAATTTAATTTGGGGAACCGCCAAGGGTAAAGTAGAGATTTCCATCTTTGGTATGTTAGATTGGCCGAGGGGATAGGAATTTAATTTAGAAAATGACCAGGGCTAATAATGAGAATTCGACCTTCACAAAAATAAAATAAAATAAAATTGACAACCATTGTTTATAACTTCTATACCTGAAGGGATAAAAGTGCCAAATTATAGAAGTTTGAATTTTTATACTTTAGACTATTTAGCCCTTTAGAGTTTGGGGTGTATTTAAAATTGCTCCTCTGGTTGACTTGTTAAAAATGGCATCTTAGCCCTTATAAACATAAATACCAAACTGTAATGGCCTAATTCTGTGAGCTCGACGTGGCCTGGAATTAGTCCTTACACTAATGTACCTGTGACTACAATCTAGTAAACACGAAATGACACAGGTATTTAGCGTGGAAAGCCTATGAATATGTTAAAACCACGACCTCGTGTTGAGGGTTTTATAATAGTGACTTTTATTGCTTAAGGCTGATGGTATCTTATTAAAAGTTATTTCTAGACTTAGAAATGTTTGATCTTGTGAATAAAAAGTTTGGAGTATTGAGAATCATAGAAGCTATAGTCTTCTTAGTGACTTCTCCTATATTTTTCTGGTCCCTGTCTCTTCTAGAACTTTTTCTTTATATAGGTCTCTTTCACAGTTCTTCATCGTGCTGAAGCACATTCTTCGAACAATGTGGTTAGCGGCTGTTGACTGAGTAACTGTTGAGTTCATGAGAAACATGTAGTTTTGACTTTTCAGGCTTTTTGGTTTGAGCTCGACCCACGTTCTTCATCAGTTCGTGGAGTATGTGGTAATTTGACTAGAGAATCGTGTGGAGAATGCGTGAGCCTGATATTGAAGTAATTCAAACTAGGGACAACTCGATTTTGGTAAGATCGAAGGATATACCCCTATAATTACCCCCTCACAACCGAAGTCACGAGTGGCTTTGGTGAGAAATGATCTGGATATACAGGTATTCGGGGTGGTGGAAATTGAATTTTGAAAGAAGTAATGATGTGTGTTGACTGCATGGAAAATGCATGTGTCAAAGGAGGATGTATGTGCATTGAATGTTGATGGGAATTGATGGACGTGACGGTTAGGGTTTGAAGAGTTATGTCTTACTGAATGATGACGTTTGGGAAAAAGTACTTGCACAATAAATATAGGTTATTTAAAGGGTACCTGTACCGTGGATTATAAAAAAGTATTTGTTACAAATTCTTTGTAAGTTTGAAGATGGTGAAGACTCGTAGGATAGTTTTTGAAGAGCGAATTGCTTCAAAATGCAGAGGTTGAAGTTGAGATCTTTGGGGACCACTCTTTGGAGGATCTTGTTCCTTCTCTTGTCCCTCCGACGTATAGAGGCATGTCGGCAGACGAAGAGGATGAAGCTGAGGAGGAATTTTACTGTAGATGGAGATTTCACCACGTTGTCTTAACAGGCGAGCAACGTTAGGCTTGTCTCCACATTCTTGCGAAGGACAAGGCTGGGGAGACAGATTTAGGGATATGCATGACTGCGGGGCAGTTGCACTGATTCTTGTATCACAATGGATTTTAGGTCGGGGCCTCTTTATCTCTACCAACTCTGCAGAGGTAGTAGCTTTAGAGGAGGCGGTGATGGTAGTGGAGGAGGGAGACAGAAAGTGGAAGTCTGCTTCTGCATTTCTATCGCTTTTGGTGCTAAGAAGACCTTCAGTTTGAAAGGTTGGTTCAAGCATGAGTCTTCTTCTTTCATAGTTTCCATTTCAAGTTCGCCTAGACTTCGACCAGACTCATGGGAGCGAGGATACTTGCTGTTTCCATTTTTGCTTTGTATCAGGATGAAAAATCACTGAAGCAGGACGAACTAAAGGATTTGATGTGTCGGAGTGCCTAAATGATCTGTTACATGTAAAAGCACTGAAAAACTTGTTATCTGTAAAGTACCTGTTGTTGAGTACTTGAAAGACTTGTTATCTGTAAAGGCTCTTGTAATCTATTTTGACATGAAAAAATTTATTATCAATTTTTGTACTGATATAGATATAGGATAGCTCTAGAAATCGAGTTGTATGATCTGAAGAATGTATGAATGAGATGTATGAGTATAGAAAGTACAAATACTTATAACATTCGAACTGAGAATATATGTAAAAATGCATGTTAAGATGTAAACTATGATTCGCCCTGCGTGTTGGGAAATGTGCGAGAGAAAAAATTGTAGGAATTTTTTAAATGAAGATTCGACCTCAATGTGGATTGAAATCTGGAAAGAATAAGTTCGACCTGAAAAGATGTGGAATGATTGAGTTCAAGGAGAACTGATAAGTGGAAATAAATTCTCGCAAGATTTTGGCATTTTTGTTACAAGATAAAATGATATTAGTAGTTTTGAGAGGAATCGGTAGTAAAAAATATTATAATAAGGCAGAAAGACCTTGAATATGGGGAAGAGATAAGAATGGTACGCACTCGATCCTAGAGATTCGCAGTGCCGTGAAGGAAGATTGGCCATAAAGATTGCAGAAGTGCTAGAGAGAATTTTGGATGTTGGGTTATGATGCTAAGTGCCAGTGAGGGGTGTCAACTCAAAGAATTAGATTCAAGGGGGGGGGGGGGGGGGGTAGGGAACTTAGTATGCCCAATTTTTCTTTGAGGGATTTTTTTGTGAACTTGTGAGGGATCCTGCAGATCGAGAAGAGGTGGTGGATTGATTGCTGAGGTGGAGATCAAATTTGAGGATATGAGGATTGCTGTAGGTTGACCGGTTGGATGTGGTTCCCAGGTGACCAAGGCTGTTTCTGATGTAATTATATGTGAGGTGCAAGAAGAGATGTAAAATAGGGTAACAGATAGGATTGTTCGAGTTTAATAATCTAAAATAATTTGGGAATATATCCTTTATTTTTGTGAATGATGTTTGTGACTGTTGTATAAAAATGAATTTGAAAAATTTGAAACTCTGTTATGGTAGCTTTGGAAATGACATCATGCTGCTATAAGAGTAGAAGAAGAAGCACGTACAGAAAAAATAGGGAGGTTTTGATTTTGTCCCTTGTGAAAAGTTGTGAAAACTCGATTGAGTGTAAAGAGTAAGTCATTATGAGTGGGGCGAGGTCAGAGGAAAGATTTGGAAAAAAGAGATAAAAATAGATTAAAATATAAGGGAAAGGGTAATGATGGGAAGGCGTTATACCGAAAATGTGCAAGACGTATGACATGGATAGTGGAAGGGATACTTGGTTCAAAACTGAGGACAACTCGTGCGAGGCTCAATAACTACCAACAGTTAGAGAGAGAAAATATAAATACTGCTTCATTTTGTCAATCAAATGTTTGTCAACTTTTGAAAACTTGAAGAGCAGTGAGAGAGGAAGGAAAAAGAGAGGCAAAGATAGTACTGAAACTGTGGAAACTCAAAAAGCGGGATTATCAGTCAAAGCTTGAGAGAGTTTCTGAAACTGAGTCATCAAGGTAGTTGTATAGTAGAGTTGTGAGGGAAGGATACAGCGCTGCCTCGGATTTTCACACGATCGTATAGAATGTTAGTAGATATATGTGACGTTTAGTATTTTTTGAAGATCAATTTTGTATTGCTAGGAAAGTGATAAATTACTATTTATAGTAATCTATGAAAATCTGCTTGTTATAAGAGATATGAAAGATATTTGAATATGGTTGACGTATATAAAAGGATAATAATAAATACCTGGACATGTGTGTAGGTCGATAGTGAGGAGTATTGTGTAGGATATAAATCCTTACTTGTAGTTGAGATGAGGAACTCTCCTGTAAGTGAGGCATCGACCTCTAGTAGGGCGTCTGAGTCTGAGATTGAAGCATCCGGAGGTGAGGAAGAAGTAGGTGTGATCAATTTCCAGGCTTCCTGGACGATTGGTATCCTACCCTCTTCGCTCGGATGCATTTAGAGAGTTCTGCAAAGCCAAGTCTTCTACATGAGGTAGATGGGGGAACTGAGAATGAAAAAAGGGATAGGGGATTAAATGAATCGATCTCTTTTGAGTACTTAGATGGGGATGCCCGGAGCAAACTCTCAGAGGGTTTTCTATGTTACCTGTCTCAGTTGGCGTATGGGCTGAGTCTTCCCCGTAGCAATCTTGTGAAAAGGATTATGAATCTTGTCGGTGCATGTCCCATTCAAATGAATGGGAACATGTGGGAGGTGATAAGTGTTTGTGAAGCTTTAAACTTACGGTGGGAAGGACAGGGTAGAATGAGGAAGATATCCCCTGAGAATGTGTTACAGTTTATGGGTGTAAATTTTTGGTGCAAGTGGAGGGGCTTATTTTTGTACGAGTACAACTCTACTTCGCTTTTCCGATCTGAATTCAGTAGGTCGAACTTGGAAGGATAATGTGATATGGGTGATGGGTGAAGAAACCCATAAAACTTATGTTTTAAAACTATAAAATAACGTAAGTATAACAATGTATAATGTATAAGATTGATAGTTGAAATTGTATGATGCTTGTTAATGTTTATGTTGTGTGTATGACAGGTCCCAAATCACAGGTGAAGAGGAAATAGTAATTGTTAGATAAAGTCACTCGAGAGGAGACTGAACTCGAGGCTGTATTAGAAGATCCTGGCATTAACAGGAAGAAACATGTGACAACAGAGTTGAAAAGTCTTGAAATCTCAGTCGACAAGGCTGATGACGAGCGCTAACAACAGCTTAAAGAAAGAGACTGATGGGGAAAAGCAAGCTAGCTTGCTGAAGACCCTTGGAATGGACAATGGATTACCTGAGTCCATTGTGTCGAGCAAATTAGCTCGAACGTTCCCAAAAGGTAACTACTGAAGCGTGTTGCCATTGCTGGGACCTTGGGAAGTGGTGCAGCTGCATAAAAGGAAAAAATGAGAAGGGTTGAACCTTCTGAAGTATCGGGTGGGTGGGAAGGTCATTAAAAATCGACCTGATGTGGAAGACGATTGAAAGAGGTGGAGGAGAAGGCCAGGTTGGCAGCTCTCCAAGGGGAGGAGGAGATGAGAAAAATGGTAGGTTCATATGATTGAGTATTTGTTATGATGGATTTTGTACTATGATTTGAGCTAATCAATAAGGTCGATTGTTATTTTGTAGGCAAACCGATTGATGAAAGGAATATGCCTTGGGGTGAGGAGGAGAGAGCTGAGCTGAAGCGGAAGACGATTGATCTCGAAAGGAGCATAACTCGATTAAAAAATGATTTTGAGCAAGGAGGGGAAGCGGCTGGAGGCCTGAAGGCTTCCCAAGTTGTTAAGATTAACATACTGCAAGCGGAGGCA
Organism: Kingdonia uniflora; assembly: GCA_014058105.1. NCBI lineage: Eukaryota > Viridiplantae > Streptophyta > Magnoliopsida > Ranunculales > Circaeasteraceae > Kingdonia > Kingdonia uniflora. The sequence continues at coordinate 20,582 of JACGCM010001331.1, forward strand.
AGTGTGAACTTGGAGGAGGTGGGAGCTGAGCGTGACAGGCTTGGGCATCACTTATGCCCAAAAGATATTCTGAAGAGGAGGTAGATGCCATTAGGGCCGACACCTATGTGGAGAAGATGATGAAGAGTTTGAAGATGATGTTGCTGGGGTGGTTGATGGGCTGGATGATGTGTCTCCTCAGATAACAGGAATAACCAAAGACTTGATACGAATGTCCGGAGACTGAAACTGAGAAGGTAGGATAGTGTGATTGTATTATGTTTGTATGAAATTTTTGGATGTTTGTAAATTGGTTGGACACATTTTGGATAGAATTCTCTAGGCTAAGTCACCTTTTGTAAACCTTATTGTATGAACTAAGGACATACGCCTCAGAATAAAAGATTTAGAGGTTGAGCTTGTTAAGGAGAGAAAGACTTCAGCGTCCTTGCTATTCTTCCCAAGCGGAGCTGCAGGTTAGAATAGAGTAAGACATTTTTGATTTGTGTGCTTCATTAGTATAGAGCCAAAAAGTAATAAATAGAATGTAGAGACAAACCAACAACCCATTACCGATTTAGGGGAAAACGACACTAGAATGGTGCTAGACATAAAAGAATTTAGATTTTGGCATACTCAAGTATAGAGAATGTTTACCTTTGATTTGCGAATATATGTTATGGAGCATCCATCCGAGATTATACTTTGACCTTAAGTTTAGAAGTAATTTTACACAGTGAATGTCAAAAATAGATATTTTGTTAGAAATGAGAAATGTAGTGAGGATGTTCTACATCGAACTAATACAATATATTTGTAATGTACAGGTCGAATTGGAGTCAGTTCGCCTACGCGAAGATGAAGTTCTCCAACCAGGAGTTTACGGAGGAGTTGATAGGATAAAGTAGCGAGTAAGGATAAGGAAGACCAACATGTGAAGGTGCACTTCAAGTTCGTTGAGGCAACGCAGATAGTGTCGACTTAACTCGGCAGATCGATGAGAAGGATGCCAAAATTCAGAAAGGGTAAAAAGAGTTTGAGGAGTTAAAAGAACATGCAGCAAAACTCAAAAACCAGAATGATGCACTGTTGGTAAAGAACAAGGAGGCAGACATGGCCCGTTACCGTATACAGGCTTTAGAAGGATCGGAGGAGGAAAATTTAAATCGGTTGGTGGCTGGTTTGAGAAATGATCTATTTAAAGAAAAGAATAATCAAGAGCGCATTCGAACTGATTTGGAGAATAGCAAGGAGCGAACTGGGGCGATTGAAGAAGAAACTAGTTGATAAAGATAAGACATAAAAGGGGCTCGAGACGATCTAACTGCGTCTGAATTGGCAGCTGAGCAATTGACTAAACTTTTCTGTGAAGGATATGAAATTTTGGACAGTTCAGCGAAGATGCATGAGCTGAATGAAAGGGTGGTAAACCTAAAGGCCGAATTGGGTCAGTCAACTTGCGTGCCAGGAATGCTGAGGTTGGGGAGAGCTTGAAGGGGAAGAAAAATGATGGCAGAATCTCTCTTGTTCAAGGCGATATTGTTAGCTTATCTGCTCGATAAGAGAGTTGGATGGGGATGTTGCTCGAATTCAAGGGCATGTGCGCAAGAGGTAGAGCAATAGGGTGTGTAAAAAAATTTGGACGCTGCTCTCACCAGGGAGAGAGAGTTAGAGAGTGTTATCAGATCGAAGGAGATTGTGATAAGGGTCAAAGTGAAATTATTAAAGAAATTCCAGATGTGAACGAAACTGAAGAAAGAGATCGAGACATTTCATGCTCAAGTTGTTAAATTGGAGGCGATTAATAGAGATGAGTAAGCAAAAGCTGACAAAAAATTTGTAGAGAACATTGCCTTTAAATGGGTAGACAGAAAAATATAGAGTCAAAAAGCTAAGTACAAAAGGTTAGAAGATCGTCTTCAGAGGTCGATGAGACTTGGTCTCACTCAGTTGTAACTCAGGCCTTGCATTCAAACTTGCTGAGGTCTTTGATTGCTTATTTTGCAGAAGAAGTTAAAAGAATTGAGTTAGAGAGAAATACTTCTTTGATGTATGTCAAAAAGGGAATGTTTCTGCAAGGTTGATATAGATCGAGGAGGTGCACTAGCTCCATGGGAATGGATCTAGGCCCTCGAACTGCTGAATTGATAGAGGAGGGCATGGCTGTTAAAACTGTTGAGCTCGAGAATCATGGCTAGTCGACCTTCTGCTGTAGGTTGTAAGCGAAGCTGATATCCCCACAACAGAAAAAACTGTATTGTAGTGGTTATATATAAACCTGAAAAATAAATAATATATATTGCAGATATGTTAAGAGATGAAAGCTAGTTTTACTTTGCTTTATCTTATGTCTGGTTGAGCTCTTCGATTGAAAAACGTATTACCTTTATTTTAATCTAGGAGTTGAGTATGTCAGTCGATTCAAGCGTAACCTTGATCAAATTGGTAGAATATCGCAGACATATTGAAAGAGATAAAAGCTAGTTTTACCTTTGCTTTATCTTATGTCTGGTAGAGTCTTTTGATTGAAAACAAGTTTTACTTGTTCTAACCGCAGAAGATTTAGTAGAGTTAGTAAAACCAAGTGCATTCTGATTTAACTAGTATGATATCGTAGACATATTGAAAAATATAAAAGCTATGTATTACCTTGCTTTATCTTATGTCTGGTAGAGTCCTTGATTGAAACAAGTTCTACCTTGTTTAACCATAAGAGATTTAGTAGAGTCAGCCAAACAAAGTGTATTCTTGATTTAACTGGAATGATGTCGCATACATATTAAAAGAGATGAAAG
>JACGCM010000125.1:0-23134 GCA_014058105.1 Kingdonia uniflora
CCTTATACCTTACTATAGGTATAACATTTATATGACTAAAATTGACAAAAATCATAAGTTTCATATAATTAAAGTTTGGGTAATTGAGATATAAAGACCTCGATCCAAACAATTAGGGGACTCTTCCCAAAAATTGTCTAAGGGATCCTCCAACAATAGGATACGAGATACAAGGTAAAGTTGATTCGTTATGTTTGTGCCTGAGATTGGAATATGTTTATATGTGTTTTGTTTTTATTTCTATATATTGTATATAGTGAAAGAAACTCATAGACTAAGGAAGAACGACAAGAACATAAGAAAGGTTAATTTTATCTGAATCAATTCGTATGTCTAAACTAATATGTGTATATTCTTTGATAATATTTTTCCATTGGTGTCAAGACTGAAACCCGTGTTTAAATCACACATAAATAAACCTATATTTTATCTATCCAATCCAATTATTCAGGTCGGATCAACTGATTTCAGACTCCTAAAAATAATCAGAGGTAGAGTTTCAAAGGGAAATTATGATCCACTTTAAATGTCCAAAATGTACTGAATGAGGGAACACACTGTACCCAATTATGCCCTACATTCTTAATGAATCAAGCCTATTTTTGTTGATAACTGTAGGAATTTCATACAATCTCTATTTAACTTGATAGTGTTTGAGTGGTCTTCCCATTATACCTCAAGCCCTAATAAAGAGTAATGTTAGCTCCCACTAACCTTACTTGGTGTAACAATGGGCACAACCAATAACACATATACGACCTATAACATGTGTGTCTGTAAATTGTAGATAAAGCATTGAGTAGTGCCAGTATAGATGGAAAAATCCAACAATCTCTCACCCGGTGCTAACTCAATTTTAAGAAAAATATTTTTAGCCTGATTCACGGTTTTACGAAAAGGGATGGCCATCATTATTTTAAAACCACACATGATAATTTGTCGAAGGCAATGTGACATCAAACTTAACTGTCACTCTACAACTAAAAAGATGCCTAACATGGTTCACGGATAAATTTTGGTCAGGCTTTTGATACATTTCTAATTCATAGCGTGGAAATCGGGCTAGCAACCTCAATAGCTTTCAAGTGTAATTTTTTGCTGGTGAAGTTTAGCGTATGAATGGCAAATGTACACCTTAATGATGTACCGGTACATATCCATTACATCTTGTAACATAGTTTACCAGGCAACATGTCATTCAATACTTGGACAAACTGTCATGCGAAACATCGCTCATCTTATTTAAAATGAAGGCCAAAAGATATGGAGCCTACCCATATCAGCCCAAGCAAACTTGAGAAACCTTTTAGTATTCTCTATATTCACTTGCTACTTAGACAACTGTCATATATAAAATACTCGTATCTAAAAATTTATTGCAATTGCATAACTGTAACTAAATATGTGCACATATAATTACGGATCCAAATATAATAGTAGCTAAAAAAATCAAATCAAATCTTAATGTCGACTAAAATAATAATCAGGAATAACTCCCACATGGATAAAGAATCCTAAGACAGTAACAGTAACAGTAAATAAAATCAAGAACTACTCCCATATTAAATAGCGATCCTCAAAGATACTTCAGCAATCCATACGCGTAACATGTCCCTGAAGGCTAGTATCGGAAGTCTCTTAATAAGTAGATCAACAATCATCTCCAGTGTCAACAAATGAGGAATCTTGATAGTCTATTTTTGTACTTTATCAATGACAACGCAATACTTAATGTCAATATACCTGTTATCCATAGTCACATTATCATTCTAACATATTTGACAACTGCCTCATTGTCGAAAAATACTCACAACAGATGAGAAATTGAATCAACAACCTTCAGCTCATAAATAAATGCTTGAGCCATGCAGCCTGTGGGAAGCCTAAAACAAGCCACATACTTTACTTACATAGTCAAGAAAGCTACAAGAGATTACTTAATTCTTCTCCATGAGATAGCGCCATGAGCAAGCATTAAAATATAACCAGAAATAAACTTCTTATCATCTCTATTCCCTGTAAAATCTGAATTAGAGTAGCCCAAAATGATGAGCTCATCCAATCTTCTATAAACCAATATGTAATATCTAGTCCTCTTTAAATAGTGAAGAACCTTCTTGGATATCTGTTAGTGAATAATATAAGGGTTCTGGTGGTACCTTCTTAACATCCCAACAACAAAAATAGTGTCGGGTCTCATACATATCATGCCATACATGAGGCTACCAACAACTGAAGCATACTCCAAAGCGATGTCTGAAGAAAACTGTCTCGTGCAGCATCATCTTCCAGAAGATATTTCCCTTGATAACAAGGACTTTACATGCTTTACAATCTTGTATGCCATACATCTTCAAAACTTTATCGATATACAAACTATGAGATATGCCAAGTATCCCTCTGGTCCTATCTAGCTCAATCTAATGTCTGGAACATAACTGACATCTCCCATATCATTTATATCAAAATACTGAGATAAAAATGCTTTTGTCTCCTGAAGAAACCAGATATCACTGCTAGCGAGTAAAATATGTTTGACGTACAAAACCATAAATGTAAAGATCTATTTTACACTGACAAAACTGTGGTTCAAAACCACCTCATAAAACTATAGGTACCACTGCTTAGACGTCTGCTTGAGACCGTAGATAGAGCGATAAGCTTACAAAATAGTTAAACCTACCCTTCGGTCTCAAAACCTTCGGGTTGGTATATATAAATCTCACGTTGAGATGTCTATTAAGAAAAGTTGTCTTGATGTCAAGTCAAAATGCACCGTAAGAGCCAAAGTATCTGTAATGAATCCTTCTTCAAAAATGGTGAGAAAGTCTTATCAAAGTTAATTCCTGGACTCTGCTTGAAACCCTTCGCAACAAGTCTCACTTTGAAATGCTCAACCTTCCCTCATAATCATATTTGGTCTTAAAAATCCATTTGCATTCAACTACCATAAATACTTCAGGTAAAGGTGTCAGCTCCCACACAGAGTTGTGAGACATAGAATCCATCTCTTCCATCATGACATTATGCCACTGATTTATAAAACTACTAGCCATAGCCATACTAAAAAAATACTAGATCCTCGAAATCAAATAAATCCTCTTTACTAATAATAAATATGATAATATAAAAAAATGGTTGAACACCTCTCTCTAGAGGATCTTGAGTAGAAGCAAGAAGCTAGGCTAGAGGTGGAGCGACAGAAAGCTAGACGGGAGCAGGTGAAGGAAAAATTTTAGGGAAAACCAGTGCTACGACGGGGTCTGGAAATGGGGTGAAACAATAGATGGCATGGAACTGCACGTCATAGCGTTAATATCAGATAAATACGAAAGCATAGCAATATTGATCAAAATAGTCGTTAGACTCTGAGTTTCAGATCCTCAAAGATAACCTCTCTATGAATAGTACTAGTAAAGTGATCTCCCTCTTTTATGAAATGAGCCTGAACACACTCAATAATCTCCATGGGTCAAGAAGGACAATAAAGCATGAATCCTTTCGATCTCTTTGGGAAACCAATGATGAAGCAACTAATAGTCTTTGAATCTAACTTTCCGATATTCGGGTTAAATAATTTTGCCTCTGCAAGACAACCCCAAATACGTAAGTGATTAAGGCTAAGATTTCTCCCAGTCCATAGATAATAAAGATTAACTGGAACATAATGAGAAGGAACTCGATTCTGAATATAGACTGAATAACGTAAGCACTCTCCCCAAAAATTCATAGGTAAATTAGTATGATATAACATGCTGCGAACCTATTCTAATAATTTGATTTCAGTGTTCACAAACACCGTTCTATTTTGGTGATCCAGGGGTAGTGTACTGGGCCACAATACCCAGATCATTTAAATACTGATAGAATGGTTCTGAATGCTACCCGTCTTGATCGATCTTACCATAATACTTGCCTCCTCGATCTGATCAAACAATCCTGATCTTTCGATCTAACTATTTTTTTTAACCTCTAATTGGAAAGTCTTGAATACATTAAGTGATTCAGACTTCTGATGGATAAGGAAAATATAGGTATAATGAGAAATCGTCAATAAAAGTGATAAAATATCGATAACCACCGCAAGATAGAATAGGAAAAGGACCACATATATCTGTATAAATTAGATTTAAAAGGTCTGTACTACGAGTAGATTTAAATTTTTTGATCTTGGTTAATTTTCCACGAATGTAACCAGCATAAATCTAAAAATTAGAAAAATCTAAAACCCCGAGAACCCCATCTCGAACCATAATTTATAACCTCTTTCTAAAAATATATCATAATCGTTTGTGTCATAACATCGAAGATTTCTCAGAAACTCTAGAACATTTAGAAGTAGATAAAATACTAGCTTTAGTAGATAAAGATAATAAAGAAGTCTCAAATGAATGATCAAGATATAGACAATATAACCCATCAACTAGTAAACTAGAACCAATAATGGAATCATGATGAATAATGTCAAAACTACCATGACTAAAATTAAAAAGAGTACAACCGAGAAATTAAACTAGAGATCGTCTCATCGATGGAACATAAAAGATGCCCATCAAATCTAAAGTAACAGCCATGTCTAAAACCATGCGAAAAATGCCAATGAACTCAATTGGAAGGCTTCTAGCATCCCCTGAGAAAACCTGCTCCTCATGCTTTGCCGACCGCCGCCGATGAACCTTTATGGAGATTTTGAAATGTGAACAGTTGCCCCAGAATCTAACCACCAAGAATTGATGGGAATATCAACCAAATTGGATTCAGAGTAAACATAAATAGAATTAATACCTCCTATCTTAGTCAACCATTTTTGTAAGAATGACAGTCCTGCATCACATGACCTTTTTTGTAAAAGAAGCACTCTATAACTAATGAAGTAGTTGCTGACGAAGTCACATTCTGCTTCCCATTCCCATTCCCTTAACGAGAACTCTGCCTTGGACCAGACTTGAAATTTTGCTTCTTCGTAAAACCTTGATTCTTGAACTTCTTTTTTCCCTTGAGATTTGATAGACAACCTCTTCATGGAAGTGGTGAGATGAGCCAATTCGATTTTATCTTTCTTCTTCTATTCTTCCTCATAGACAAATACTGTAACAACTCATTCATTTTCCAAGTCCTCTTCTGATTCTAGTAGTAAACCTAGAACATCTCAAAACTTTTTAGAAAGGCCAAATTGTTAAGCGAACTATCAATGTATTATCAATGGTGAGACCGAGTTCTTTCAAGGTAAAAACTAACCTAGAGATTTTAAGAATGCCCGAGCGCACATTTATGCTACTGCCATACTTTAGCGATAAAGACTGAGATAAGTTATTGTACTACTGCCTTCCCTTGACGGAACCCTCAAATTGTTTCTTAATAATATCTAACAGTTCCTTTGCGGTACCTTTCTCAACGATACTGCCCGGCATAATAGGATCGATGGAAGAATGATTGATGAGATTTGTCATTTTATTAGCTTTGACCTATTTGGCATGGGTCACTTTCTCAGCATAAGAAGAGGTATCCGTGAGATCCTCGGGATTAGCTTTAGTGAGAAAAAAATCAAAATCAAGGTAGCCTAGGGCAATTTAGATTTTGAGCTTCCAGTTGAAGTAGTTAGAGTTCGTCAAGGTCTCAATATTAGTTAGTTAGTTTTAGATCATAGGTTCATAGTTGCATGAAGCAAAGACTTATATTAGGACGTGTATAATTTAAAAATAATTAAGCACGTTTAACTTGATCTGTAAGATATTTATAACTTGATGTCTTTAATCTCGGTCCTACCATGGGTTAGGATGGTCAAGTCAGAATATATTTTGTATTTAAGGTATTGACTTTTCACCGATGTATCACTGAATCCCTCCTTTAGGTGGTGATTTGACATACATTGCCCCCAAGTTAGTGATCACTTGCACTCAAGACTAGATTGGCCACTTACAGTTTGACTCGAGACACTTCTTCACCTTTGGGTGAAGGGTTATCCTCATCTCTTCATACTGTGTAGCGTATCTTGGCCCACTAATTAATTAAAAGTTTTTTAGCCTCCTTTGGGTGGTCTAATTATTTTAAGTTTAATTAGTGCAAAGTAGTCTTAATGAGACTTTACAAGAGACTCTCAAAATTAGGAAAAATGTTCAACTTCATAGATAAAACTCGTTTGGAGGTATTTACCCATTTTATATCCCGCCTTCCTAACGACTACTTGATCTCACTTAAACCTCATTAGAGATCTTTCGGCATTAAAATTCATATATCATTAATGACTTATTAGAGCTTATGCCATATATTACTATCCAATTAATAATAAATATTAATAATATATTGCTTAAATTACTCACTACTGATTTATAGTTATTCCTTAAGAGAGTCGCCTCATGATGAAGTATACCTGGACTTGGAGTTTTATTAAATTGGCAATATTCACTAACTCTATGTAATATCTAGCAAGCCAACATATAATATAAATCCATAGATTCAACATGATAGAAAACACATCATTTATAAAATTTTAATCTTTTATAACAATACGTAAGAGCAGAACCTAATACAATTTTGTGTATGCATATTTCATGATATAAGACCAAACCCCTCAAATCAATGGGATTTAACGAATGAAAGGAGAGAAACAAAAAACAACCAAGCTTTGTAGATTTAGAAGAAAATAGGCTGGAAGAGAGCTTGGCACAACTGTCAATAGGGCTTACTCCAAACTCAACTCAAACTCCTCATAATCTCCCCAAAAAAACCCAAAATTCATGAATTAGTGTTCCAATATCCCAAATAAGTGGTTTCAGATTGTTCCAATATTCGATAGCTTTTCTGTCCAATTGCCCTACTGATTACCTACACACAAGAACAACAAGGATGATTACACAAAAATCAACAGTAACTACCTATCATGCTTCTTCTGTACTATTAAATCCATGACCCAAGTTGCTTTCATTCATGTAACCCTAAAACAATGAGGTTTCCTAACTAGTAGAGGAAATGTACCTGTCAATTCCCAGTACATGCAGAAATTTATTCAACTACGTCAAACATGTTTACACTTGAAGGACCTCTAGGGTTCAGGGAGGCGGTAACAGGTAAGTATTAATATGGGCTATGACGGATAGTTTATCATAATTTTTTTTTCAGGCCTTAGCACATATTTTTGGGTTCGGTTTTATTGTAAGCCCAAATTAATGCCACCACATTTGAGGCAAAAAAATCTAAATTGTGAAAACTGTTAGGATATGATCAATCTATAACAGAATAATAGTAAAGCATGAACAAGAGAGAAATAGAGAAAGAGATTTATTGATTATCATAACTGTATTTTCTGTATATAGTGCAGTAATATATATAGGTAACCCAGAAGGATTCCTTATTCTACTCTAACTCTTCCTATAACCCTATTGGGCCTATGGGTTTGTTAGGAGTCTGTATAGGATACTCTAAACCTGTTGGGCTCCTAAGAAGGGCTTGGACCCAACTCTTAACACTCCCCCTTGGGGTGTTCCATACTAGGACGACTTGCCTCACTAAAGCCTCTGCCTAGCAACACCCCTTGGGCAAAAAGCTGTGCAGGGAAAGAGTACAATCATATGCCCTATATAGGATGTTGACGCGTATATGTTGCCTCATTAAAACCTTTAGCCAGTAAAGCCTCCTAGGATAAAAACTGTGTTGTCAGGAAAAAGAGTACAACAGGCATATGTCCATGTTAAGCTGGGACTACTCCCCCTGACGTCGATCTCCCTGAGATCTATCTCTCTAATATAATAAATCTTGTAAACTGCGTATGCCGATTCCATAAACTAATCTCTTGAATGTAGGATATGCCAGAGCCTTCGTGAATAGATTAGCCAGGTTGTCTGCTGAATGGACTTGAAGAACGTCGATTTCATTCATCTTCTACAACTCGTGTATATAAATTTTTTTGATAAAATATGCTTCGTCTTGTCACCTTTAATAAATCTGCCTTTGACTTGAACGATACAAGCTACGTTGTCTTCATAAAGTGTCGTCGGTTTATCTTATGTTGAATTTAGATTGTAACTTCCGTTGATATGGTTGATGATAGAATGCAACCAAAAGCATTCTCTACCGGCTTCATGTAATGCAAGAATCTCCGCGTGGCTTGAGGATGTAGCAAACATCGTCTACTTGACTAACCTCCATGAAATCGTAGTATCTTTATACAATAATACATAACCCGATTATGATCAGCCTTTATGTGGATCTGACAAATATCCTGCATCGGCATATCCTATAAGTTTCTATTTACTAAGTTATGGATAGAATAGACCCCAGTCTTTCGTACCGATGAGATATCCCAGAATGTGCTTGATCCCATTCCAGTGCCTTTGGGTAGGTGCAGAACTATGGCATGCCAAACTGTTTACTGCAAATGAGATGTCGGGCCGCGTACACCCTGCTAAGTATAATAAAGCACCGATAGCTCCTAGATATGGCGTTTCAGGCCCTAGAAGTTTTTCCCCCTCGTCAGAAGGACGATAGATGTCCTTGTTCACATCCAATGAATGAACATGCATAGGCGTCTTGACATTATGTGCCGTATCCATACCAAAACATTTTATGATTCTTCCGGTATACGTCACCTGATGTACGATTATGCCGATACCAAGATGTTCGATCTACAAACTGAGACAAATTTTGGTCTTCCCAGGGTCTTTCATTTTGAATTCCTTCCCAAAGTATTCGGCAGCATTTGCGATCTCCCCCGGAGTTCCGATAATATTCAAATCGTCTACATAAACTGTAATGATGGCGAAACCAGTATTCGTTTTCTTGATGAAAACGCATGGGCAAATATTCAGTCAGCCTATTATGCCACATGAGCCTCGATTGTTTTAGACCATACAATGACTTGTCCAGTTTTACTACGTAGGTACCCTGTGTGCCTGGCATTGTCGCTTCCGGAAGCTTAAACCCTTCTGGCAGCTTCATATAGATCTCCATATCTAATTTCCCATATAGATATGCAGTAACTACATCCATAAGACGCATGTCTAGCCCGTTCTCAATGACTGACAGGCTGATTAAGTAGCAGAACGTTATAGGGTCCATGACTGGAGAGTAGGTTTCATCGAAGTCGATGTCAGGACTTTGAGAAAAGCCCTGAGCAACTAGTCTTGCTTTGTACCTTACTATGTCTCCGAGTTCATTACGTTTCTGTACGAATACCCATTTATAACTGACAGGCCTTATGGCATCTTACCTAAGGACTATTGGTCCAAACACTTCGCGTTTAGCTAATGAGCTAAGCTCTGTATTGATCGCAGACTCCCAATCTGGCCAATATGTACGACTTCTACATTCGTCTACAGTGAGTGGTTCTGGATCATCATCCTCGATGGCGAGCGTAACAGCGAAAGTAAATACTTCGTCAACTACTACTTCTGAGCGATCCCACGTAGTACCATTAGAAACAAAGTTAATCAAGATCTCTCGATTATTATGTACATGTGCCTCGCCGGGCTTATTTCCTAATGCTACACGTGGGTACGTAGTTACGATAGCCTTATTAGTGGGTGGTACCATCCCCGATGGACTGACTACACCATTAGTCTTTTCTTTTCCCGTACACTGTATCTTAGCCCTCAGCTTATTGTCCTTCTTTGCAGTGGGGCATCCTCTCGCAACGTGCGGCTTGGATTCATTAGCAGGTTGCACACCAGTTCCCTGAACATCCAGTCGTGCAGGCGGATTACTTGCAGATATGTGCGCCTTGGTTACTTTAGTAGCATCTTTGAATGAATCAGGTAATTCATTAACGATCTATTGTAAGTATAGAATCCGATGCACCTCCTTGTCACCATAATTGGTTAAGGGATCTAGATGAGACAACGATGGTGTGCTCCAACTAATCTTGGAAACATCCACAACATTGACTATCAATTCTCCCCCCAATGCTAGGAAAATCGTCTCATCAAAGTGACAATCAGGGAATCTTGTAGTAAATACATCGCTCATAGTGGGTTCCAAGTATCGAATGATAGATGGTGAATCATAACCCATGTAAATACCGAGATGACGTTGGGGTCCCATCTTCGTACGTTGTGGTGGTGCAACGGACACCTGTACAGAACATCCAAATGTTCGTAGATGGGCAACACCGGGCTTCGACCTAGTTATTAGTTGTAATGGGGAATATTGATTATTGGTTGTTGGACGAATCCTAATCAGGGCGGCGACATGCAAAATTGTATGGCCCCACGCAGAGGCTGGAAGCTGAGATCATAATACAAGTGGTCGAGCAATTAACTGTAATCGCTTGATTAGATTCTCCGCCATCCTATTCAGGGTATGGACATGGGGTACTGGATGCTCGACATCTATCCCATTAGCCATACAATAATCAAGAAATGCCTTTGAGATAAACTCGTCAGCGCCGTCAAATCTCACAAATTTGATCGGGTGATCCGAGAAATGAGCCCGCAATCGTATAATCTGGGCAAGCAGTCATGGAAACGCCATATTCCTATATGATTAAAGACAAACATCGGACCATCTCATAGATGCGTCGATTAAGACCATATAGTATTTGAACGGACCACAATGTGGATGAATAGGTCTACAGATATCTTCTTGGATACGTTGGAGAAAGGCTGGAGACTCTAACTCCACTTTGGTCTTACTAGGTTGAACTATAAGCTTTCCCTGAAAGCAGGTGTTACATGGACAATCTTGCAAAATTCTGATCTTTTCGCCCTTTAGTGAATGTCCAGAGGTACTATTGATAATTTTCCTTATCATTCTCTGTCTAGGGTGTCCGAAACGATCATGCAAAATCTTAAATGTTTTCTCTTGTAACGGAGAAAAATTTATGATTGCATATATTTTGACATGCCAAAAGGCAGTAGAATAAAGCCCTGAGGAATACATTGGATATCGTTCCAATATAAGTTCTTGACCGTTAGGCGAATAGGTGATGCATAGAATCTGATTCGCATCATCTCCTATCATCCAAACTTGATAACCATTATCATGTATATCCCTAAAGCTAAGTAAATTCTCGGGAGATTTACTAGCAAATAACGCGGTCTGGATACTCAGTATCGTACCGTTAGGGAGTAAAACTGTGGCACTCCCTGAGCCCTCTATGATACTGGCTGATCCAGTAGCAGTATAAATGTCCCCGACATACGCGGTCAATTGCGAGAAATACTTTGTATCGCAAAGGACTAAGTGCATGGTACCACTGTCTACTAGACATGTATCGCGACTCATCCTATTATCAATTAGTGCCTTATAGGCAGAAAGATCCACGGGCGACCTGTATATATAGCAGATTAAAAACTATATATCAAAATGAACGAATAGCTTATTCAAAATCATCATGGAATAAAACAAAATAAAATATCATGTATGTCACGAGCACAATACTGAAAGATAAATGATATGTTCCAAATAAAATAAAAAATACTAACAAAGAAAAGTAAAGTAAATCTATACTAAAAATAGAAACTACTAATGTTCTCTCTAATGTGACATTCCATGTCTACTGGGGAATCGTGATGGATTACTCCGTATGTTTAATCATGACGGTATCAGTGTCGCCAAAGAAGTCTGACACTCCAAACGCCACAGGGGTAGAGTTGGTGTCAACAACTATACGATGGGTCCGAACTTTGTTAGCTTTAGCCACCCTTGGTGTGTGGCAGTCTCGTGCCCAATGTCCTTCGCCACCGCAGTTAAAGCAAATAGATCCCTAATCTGGCTTCTTGTCCCTCTTCACATTGCCTGGTGTTCCAGATTATTGTAATCTGTTACCTCTGCGAGGGCCAAAGGGTTTCTGGTGCCTTCCCTTTTTGGTGTTCTGGTATCCTCCTCTACCCTTTCCATTTTTGCGTCCCTAACGTACAGAATTGTTTCCCTAAAACCAAACATTATTAGAAGCAGGCAATGGCGCACTCTCAGAGGGTCGCATACCATGATTCCTTATCAGAAGTCCATCATTCTGCTCAGAGAGGAGCAACGCCTGAATCAAGGCTTCATGAGTCTTCATGTTCTCGCATCAATATTGCCGTTGAAGCGCAATATTACTAGTATGGAAAGTAAATAGTGTCTTCTATACCATTTCAACATCAGTGATCTTCCTCTTACACAACTTAAGTGCAGAAGTGATTTTATGGACTGCGGAGTTGTACTCAGCGACTGTCTTAAAGTCTTGGAACCTAAGGTTGTTCCATTGGTGCATGGCCTTGGGGAGCATTATAGTCTTCTGCTGACCATAATGCTCCTTGAGACTTGCCCATAGGTCAGCCGGCTTAACCTTCTTGAGGTATTCGGTCTTGAGGTCATCCTGAATATTATGACAAAGGATAAACAAAGCCCTTGCTTTGTCCACAGGTTCATCCTTGTTGCCAATGACGATGGTCTTCTGTAGACCGAGAGACTTCAAGAACAAGTCGGCGTTAATGCACCAAGTAAGGTAATCAGCACCAGTAAGCAGCAATGGTGCGAATTCAACATTTTTAAGCTTCGCAAACATCTGTAATGCAAAAGAGATTTGTAATGAGATACAAAGCATATTAATTTCATGGAAGACAAATCATTGTATTAAGAATAAAGCTAAAATAATTTTGAATCATATTAAAGGTGAACCCCGTTCATATTCTAAAATACATGAAATTTCTCGAAAAGAATCAATTCCCAAATTATACCTTATAAAATGATGATCAGAATCTTAGTGTGCAGTGAAATAGAATCCTAGTCAGGAGTGCTATTGAAAACTACAAAATGTGTGTGCCCCATAGTCAGAGAACTAGGGTGTTCTAAGCCCTCGAGTTCAATAAAAGGTTGTATATTCTAGCCAAATGACCTTATTTACTACAAATATGAGGGGTATAAGATGTTGAGCTGACGAGTGGTTCCATCCCGAAGTCAGCTGAGTTCACAAGATAGGTTGATTAGGCCTGTCTATGAACTAACAATCTAGGGTACTATAGGTTGCTATTAATGCCTATATACCTCTAAATGTTATGCTTGTAACATCTAATTGCACCTAGATACAAAAAATTGGTTCCTCAGACACCAAGTTTTTAGAAATAAGACTAAGTCAATTCCCAATTGAGCTCTAGTTAATTATCCGTGACAATGAACTGTGATTTAGATATGAATCGCAGTCGTATGCTAAATTAGCCTTAGTTTCGTATTATCTGTGATCCTTGATCATGACAATTAGTATCCTAGGGGCATACCAGTAATATCTATTAGCTATCGTAAAGATACTTAAATAGAAATTACACGAAGTACTTATATCATATATAAGTGAGCCAATGCTCCTATACGAGGCACCGATTCCCAAAAAAATTTAAAAAATATTTTGCATAAAAAAAATAAAAAATGGGTCCCCCACAGGGTAGGTCCAGTCAATAGGAATTTTTCAAAAAAAATTAGGCTCAATTTGACCAAAAATTGGGCTTTTTAAAGCCCTTTTAGTGTCTGAACCGGTTCTGAACCGGTCTAACTCGGTCTGGGTCAGGTCTGGACCGGGATGACATGGTCAGAACTGGTCTGACTCGATCACACATGCCCCGCACATGCACCACACGTGCTACACACACACACGCCACACACGTGCACTGTCACGTGTCATACACGTACACTATCACGTGTCACACACGTACACTGATCCGGAACGGCAAGGAATATTCCAGCTACAGTCCGGTTAAATTTTCCAGCGAAAATTCTGGTAAGAATCCGGTGGCCGGTCTTCGGTGATAGTCCGGCGACTGCCACGTGTCACGGCATGCCTCACGTGCCACGCACGTGCCATGCCACGTCAGCGTGCCACGTGTCCTCGACACGTGCCACGCCTGACGTCACTATGGATAAGGATGACGTCATAAAGAGAGAAAAAAAAAATATATATATATGACTTCAGCGACAAAAAAACCTGCCGTTTTTGGTCGTGAAACTGCCTAGTTTCAACGATCTATTCCTAGCAATTAGGGTATCTCCTAGAGATGTGCCATATATCGTTGGAAAGCTCTCGGAGTAGGCTATCTAACCGAAGTGGTCTCGCCTCAATCCGATCTCCACAATGAAAGATATGCATAATCGAAAATAGCTTTTTATCAAGGGAAAAAAATACTAAAAATCCTATTTTTTAATCCGAAAAAAATAGGGAAAAAATAGGTTTTCAAAATATGCGGATCTATGATATATTATAGATCTGAATATAGGTATAAAAAATGTAAAATACATCTTCTCCTGATCGCTTTGTTTCTGTAAAATCTCTGATTGGACGGAAAGATATGCTCTTCTCGTTCCTAGAGCTTGCGTGTTGATAACGTGTTGGGATATGATCAATCTAGAACAAAATAATAGTAAAACATGAACAAGAGAGAAATAGAGAAAGAGATTTATTGATTATCATAACCGTGTTCTCTGTACATAGTATAGTGATATATATAGGTAACCCAGAAGGATTCCTTATTCTACTCTAACTCTTCCCATAACCCTATTGGGCCTATGGGTTTGCTAGGAGTCTGTATAGGACACCCCAACCCTGTTGGGCTCCTAAGAAGGGCTTGGACCCAACTCCTAACAAAAACCACTAGCGTTAATGGCAGCTTACTCATTGTTTCAACTACCAAACCTAACCAACTCTTTATAAATTTTCTCCCTACCCACTCATTTCATTAATAATTGATCACAGAAATGACACGAGAGCCCCCAATTCATCTTACGAAAAAATCATTCCTCTCAACAACAAAAAAATGTTCACTAGACACTACAATTTTATAATAAATAGTATATGATCCGTGAGAAGACTAAGAAGAGCTCGCCTTTGACAGGAATTTGTCGGGGGAGTTCTCAGCTCAAGCCTTTGAATTTATCAACTTTATTTAGTAGAGAAGTATAGATGGTCGATGATTTCTGGTAAATCGACTATTCCAAATCGATTGCTTAGCTAATCCAATGGTCAACAATTCTAAACTTTACGTGAAAATTGAGAAATTCAAAAGCAAACAAAAGAAAATGGACCATCTTATAAGATTCTTTCCTTCTCTCTTTTGAAAGCAAACAAATTCGATTTAGAGAAGAAGAAAAAAAAAAAAGATTGCATTGGTGTAATTTTTGGCCAGAAATGTAATTAGTAATACATCTCAAAAAAATAAAATAAAATAAAAAAGTTACAGGCAGGGGCATGGGTCCCACAAGGAGGGTAGGTAGGTGGATATAAGCTCTCAGTCAAAACCAACCCATTCTCCGCAATAATCTTCACCACCATTGTTTTCTGTATTTCAATTCAACCCCTCGTCTCATCTCTCTCTGTTCTACTCAAGAAAAAAAAAAAAAATAGTGAGAGAGAGAGAGAGAAAGAGTTTTTTTTGTTGTTGTTGTTGTCGGTGGTGGTGGATCAGAAAGGATGGCGTTTTTAGAGAACAGTAGAGTGGAGATACTTGGTTTCGCAGTAGCACTTGTTGCAGTCACTACTGTCACAGCTTATTTCTACCTCAACAAGAAGAAACCCAAAGGTACTTTACACTCTTCATAATAATTAGCTTTTATTTTAGTATTTAAATTATACCATCTGTTTAAAATCACAACATATTGGTTGGTGAGATCTGCTTAATTGGGTTTTTTTTTCTTCAGCATTACTGTTCCATATTTGATTGAGATCTTGTTTAATGCTAGATTTAGTCCTAGAGCTGGTTAGAACATTAAGCTCTCAAATCCCACGTATAGTGTTTGAAGAGTTACTCGATATTCTTAGTTTTGAGGGAAGGAAATGAATACCCATTGGTTATTTTTTAGCGGAGGAATATGGGTTAGAGGGATAGGAGTGCAGATGGGGATTTTGACATTTTCTATTGTACTAGATATATGTGAAAAGGGGATCTGTTTTACATGAGGGGATGTAGATGTAGATTGGAGTTGATAGATACTTGCTTATTGAGAAAATGGGTCAAGTGGATTCAAATTTGTGGGTTGTAAAATTTGGGGCTCCACATTAATGGATGCTTGAGATGATTGAATACAAGTTTCTTTGAGTTTACTGATGAAATTATTGAAAAGAATGAGTAGGAGATTAAGATTATTGAAGTTGCAACTGAACTGTTGATAACTACCCATTCTCTCCTGAGTGGACTTATAAATGTTCGTTATGCTACTATACTTTGTAGTATAATTATTTCTGGTATGGGGTCAATGCAGTTCTGATGTGAAGCGGGTCGTTTACCCACTCATCTATGTGTCTCTCATTCTCGAGATTAGTACTAGGCTTATTAGTAGGATATAAATGAGAAGATTTTGCCCCTTTCTTTTTAAGTTGTTTGAGTTGAGTTTGTTTTAGGTTAAGTTTAGTAGTGAGATTTAATGAATTAGTAGTTGATTTTTGTTAGTTTAATTGTTGCATCTTCAATCTTTTGGCTTCCGCGAGATTATTTGCATCAACTTCAGTTATACGAACAAAAAAAAAAATGCAGTTAGTTATTTGAAGGCTTGGACCATGCTTGTACTCATGATTTGTTGCAGGTTCTTCACTTTCGAAAAGTATGTCGTATTAAAACATTATGTATTGTACTTATGCAAATCCAAATCCTCACTTTGGAGAACATGATCGTTTGATCTGGTCATATTTAGATTGGATAGTTACTCGTTCTTTCTTTTCTTATTCTTTTTTGTCATCTTCTGATGTTCATTTGCCACATTTTAGTTAGTTCATAACTTATAATTAAAATACAAATGGAGTGGAAGTTTTGGTTAATTTTTTTCTGGTTGGAAAGTTGGCTAACATTAAGATTGAATTTGGCAGGTTCCTTGGATCCTGAGAAATTTCAGGATTTCAAACTCGTTAAACGTACTCAACTTAGCCATAATGTTGCTAAGTTTCGATTTGCTCTTCCTACTCCTACTTCAATCTTGGGTCTTCCAATTGGACAGCACATGAGTTGCAGGTTAATTCCGTTGCTAAATTCTAAAGCCGGACCACTTGTATGTTAATACTAGGCTAGTTGAGGATCCAATACTATAAATGTCACCCTTAATACTTTATATTATCTTGAATAGGGGAAAGGATAGCATTGGGGAAGAAGTTATAAAACCTTACACCCCCACTACATTGGATTCAGATGTCGGATACTTCGAACTAGTTATAAAGGTGCTCCTCTACTTTATCAGTCAATAATCAGTATTAATTTTACAGGGATGTATTTGTTTCATTTCACTTATTTCCTAATGCATTTGCCTGTTATGACTAAGTAGATGTATCCGCAAGGAAGGATGTCCCATCATTTCCGAGAGATGCGTGTAGGTGATTACATGGCCGTTAAGGGACCCAAGGTACACTTTTGTTTCTTGTTAAGATTGATCGCGTTAAGGTCATTATTTGTTGCTAGTGCCTGCCTGCTGGTCTCTGAATTCCAGAACATGCTCCTCTAGAGTCTAGACATGTAGTTGAGTTTGTTTAAGAAATTGTGACTTGGGAGTAGACTTCCAACTTTTTTTTATTGATGATTGCAGTAAATCGATTGGTTTTGATGACACTACCTACCGAACCAGATGAATATTTCTAAATGTTATTCAATATGGATGATGATAATGCAGTATAGAAAATGCTGAGCTAAGTACAGTAAATGTGCAAACTCTACTATTTTGACCTAGAAATTGGACCCTGACCATATAGATTTCTAGCCCACCACTCTTTATGATCTTTAGCCATCAGATCTATGTAACCTAAACTTTTAAAAAACACAACTTTCAGAATCTTTCCGCATTAAAATCAATGCACGATTAAGAGAGTTTCCAAGTACTGTAGTTTTGGGTGTTAAGTCCCACACAGGAAAGGCACACATCGACACATATAGTGTGTCAACTCGACCAAGAATGACATGTGTCCGCCTTCTAAATTACTCAGTAGAGGGCCCTTATTGGATCACCCTCTAAGAATGGGCTGAACATGATAAGGTGGTGGGGAGCTTAAGCAAGTAAGAAAAGAAGAAGAGTAGCAAGTACTTTCTTAACTTAAAACACACAAATTTATATCTTTTACCCATCTTAAGTATACAGATAAAAGTAAAAATATTAAAACCGAATCTCAAACCCTTCAAAGGCCCGAAAGCAATGGCTATGGATTGACTACGCAAAATCTCAAACCGTCTAAGCCTCTAATTCTTATCGAGATATCGTTTCACCCAGATATCTTGCCTGTGAAGTTGCAAGAATCCCCTCCTTCCCCAAAACTTAAAGAACCGCAATGAGCATCAACCTTAGGAGCCTACTATGTAATTTGGAAAGGTCGATCTCAACACAAATCAGGAAGCCTCAGCCTCTGAGCTTGATACCGAGAGATAGATTAATCATATCTCAACCATTGGGAGAGCCTCATTTGGGTATCACGGAATTATTTGACAGTTAGTTTTTCAGTTCTGTTAATTTCCAATCAATGAGCTATCACCTAATGGACTGAGCTAGCGATGTACTGTTTGCACTTTTTTTTTTTTTTTTGTGTGTTAGTCTATTTTCTTGGCATTCTACAATCTATATAATTGTTAGTAATACTCATTTTTATTTCCTTTCACGGCTATTATGTTTAGACTGGAACTCTGACTTCCTGCTATGTTTATTGTTTGAGCTAGAACTGAACTGTTCCTTTTGTGTAAACAATTTATATATTAATAAATTTAGTTGAACTGATATGTAGATTTTCTATAATTGTTTCTATTTGCAGTGTGTTTATATTAATAATCTAACATCCATTGAGAAATCTTTTTGAGGTTGCAAGAATCTCTAGACCTTAGCTAAACTTGCATAGAGCCTTTTTTTTCTTCAAAAAATTAAATGCTCTTGGTGATTTAAGAAACATTAATCTCACGTATATAAAAGCAAAAACAAATACTGAACGCTATGGAATTTATTTTTGTTTCATTAGCTGACATGCCATGTGTAAATTCTTATAGGGTCGTTTTAAGAAACATTAATCTCACGTATATAAAAGCAAAAACAAATACTGAACGCTATGGAATTTATTTTTGTTTCATTAGCTGACATGCCATGTGTAAATTCTTATAGGGTCGTTTTAAGTATCAGCCTAATCAAGTTAAAGCGTTTGGGATGCTTGCTGGTGGCTCTGGCATTACTCCAATGTTCCAGGTAAGTTTTATGGTTTTATTTGTATCTTAGACCATTTTAAGGGTATTTTGTGTTAATATAGCTTTTTATTTGTTCTTTGTTGCACTTTAGGTTGCTAGAGCTATATTGGAAAATCCAAAAGACAATACAAATGTATCTTATTTACGCTAATGTCACATTTGAGGACATTCTTTTGAAGGAAGAGCTGGATAGCCTTGCAAGTAACTACCCGGACCGCTTCAAACTGTTTTATGTTCTGAATCAGGTAATTTTCTCCCTTTTCTATTGCTTCCAATGTTATACCAATGTCACTTTCTTCTTTTAACATTTAGGTTCTGTTTGGTTCGTCGAAAGCGAAGGAAAAGCAAAACCATTTCCAATAGAGTTGTTACTTCCACGAAATATGTCTAAAATAAGATCGTAAAGTGCTATTTCCTACGTTTGATTGTATATTATGAGAAAATGGTGGGAATACAAAATATACTTATCTGCAAAATTGAAAACATAGAAATTTGTGTGAAAAGGGCATTCTCATGTAATGGACATGATTACACCCTGGAGTTTCTTTAGGTCCTCTAAATTTATTTATTGTTTCCTCTAGATCCCCCTTCTATATTTTCTCTCTAGATTTTCACTTTAGATTCATCAATCCATATCTATCTAAATATCCTCAATATTGTAAGCTTATTAGCTTTTCTAAACACAAACAAGATAGAGAAGGATAGAAAGATGAGAGAATTCTTGATTAGAATTACTGATTACAAACCCACACATACACCCCTTTATATAGTAGAGGTGAAGACTCGAAGCATTAAATACGAAACTATTCATATTTGAAACTCACACCATTAATCTATCATTACTTAAGTAACTCCCATTAACTAAGATGAAGAGTCTTACTCTTAATGTGAACTTAATGTGCATTATTTCAATACTCCCCTAATGCACAATCTTCATTACTCCAAGCTTCTCTCTCATGTAGCAAAATCGTTCCTTTGGAAGAGCTTTAGTAAAGATGTCAGCTAGATTATCTTTTGTCTTGCAATACGTCAACTTAATTTCACCTCTTTCAACAGCATCTCGGATGAAGTGATACCTCATTGGAATATGCCTTGTCTTACTATGACAAACTGGATTTTCGCTATTGAAATCGCTGATTTGTTGTCACAGTAAATAACAGTCCCTTTGCCATGATTTCATTTATATCTTCAAGAATTTTTGTACCCATAGTGCTTGACATGTTGCAATGGATGCTGCCACGTATTCTGCTTCTGCTGAAGATAGAGCAACGGTATCTTGTTTCTTTGACAACCACGAACAAATTTCAGATCCCAAAAAGAAAACATATCGGATGTGCTTTTTGAGTCGTCTATGGATCCTCCCCAATCACTATCAGTATATCCTAGAAGCTTTGAATCATTAACAGGACTACATTATTTCAAAATCGATGGTTCCTTGGATATATCGTAATACCCGTTTTGCCGTGCCCAAATGAGTTTGATTTGGACAATGCATAAATCTTGACAGTAAACTTGTTGCGAGCATGATGTCAGGCCTTGTAGAAGAGATGTATAAAAGACTTTCAACCATGCTTCGGTACAATGCCTCACTTACTTTACTTACTTTTTCTGAACCGTCTTCTTTAACCAACTTCTCGTTCACTACAAGAGGAGTTGTTTGCATTGATCCATGCGAAATTTCTTAAGAACCGATTGAGCATATTTCTTTTGACGAATAAAGATTCCTTCTTCACCTTGGGAAACTTCAATACCCAAGAAATAGTTCATCAAGCCAAGATCATTCATCTCATATGTTTTCATCATGTTATATGTTTTCATCATGTTGCCTTTGAACTCGTGCAACATTTTGTGATCATTTTCCATGAAAATCAGATCATCTACGTACAATGAAACAATGAGAATAAACATACCTTCAGTTTTAATGTACAGGTCGGCTCACTCTTGCAACGCTGAAACTGATTTTTCAAAAAATATTTGTCTATTTGACTGTACCAAGTGCGCGACGCTTGTTTTAGCTCATACAAAGCCTTCTTCAATCGATAAACTTTGTCTTTCTCTCCTTTGATGATGAACCCTTGGGGTTGAGATATATATATTTAATCTTCAAGCACCCCATTCAGGAATGCTGATTTTACATTAAGTTGAAATATAGACCACTTCTTTGAGCCGCAACTGCGATGAGTGTTCTTATGGTTTCAAGCCTTGCTACAGGAGCAAATGTTTCGGTATAGTTGATCCCCGGTGTTGTGTGCGAAACTCTTTGCAACGAGCCTAGCTTTGTACTTTTGGACGACGCCATCTGCATTGAACTTCGTCTTGTAAACCCATTTTACCCAATAACATCTTTGTTACTTGGTAGATCAACTAACTCCCAGGTGGAATTTTTTTCAATCATGTTGATTTCTTCGGTCATAGCCTTTACCCAAATTTCCAACCGTGATGCCTCTTCAAAGCTTCTTGGCTCCATGGCTGTAAATTATTGCAGCTTTCATATATATCCGCGAGAGACTTCATTTTTTTGGAGTTGATTCTGGAGAAGAACGATGACGAGGTAGAACTATGTGGTGGAGTTTGTTGAGAATTGAGGTAGCTACTCTCTTTCCCTACGAAGAACGAAACGCGGAAATCGCCAACGCAAGAAGTAAATCAAACAAAGACAATAAAGAACACAAGGAATTTACCCGGAGGAGGGAGTGGAAAACCCTTGCGGATGAAAACCACTCCCCACGAACAATTCACTATGATATCAAACAGGTTACAATGATCTCTCAAGCTTCTCAAGCTTTAATGGAGTCTCTCAAACCCTAGCCTCTCTAAGGTTAAACTCACCTAAAAGATTAATTAACAAAATGACCTAAGTCCTCTTTGTATACTAGAGGACCAAAAATACTAGTACGGATCTCGAGGCATAACTCTAACATCTAAGGCAAACATACGCGAAGCTCGTTCAAACGACTTTGCGATAGTTGGTCTCCAACCCTAGAAACATAGCATCTCGTTCGAGCGACATTCAAGCTCGTTCGAACGAGATTAACTCTTAGGTCAAAATTCCAGGGAGTACATGAGTTTGTTCGAACGACTATTAAGCTCGTTCGAGCGACTTCGACAATTTCCCAATTTCGACAATTTCTCCAATTCGAGTTCATACCCAACAGAGTTGATGGTCCTGTGCTCGCCGGTGTAGATTCATGTATAAACGAAGTTGTTGGTCCATAATCTTCATGTTGCTCCATTTCCACCCTCTTGAGTTGTTTATGAAATGCCTTCCTCCTGAATATGCATCTTCTGTTCTTGCACCTTTTTATTACTCCAATCCCAATATCAAATTCAGCAAACACATCTCTACTGATTATAAGCTTGTTAGTTTCAAGGTTAAGCACGATAACCTTTGGATTTTGAACTATAACCAGTAAGATGCACAAATCAGATTTTTTATCCAACTTTGACGCTTTTGGGAAGGATGTGCACATAACATATGCATCCAAATACTCGAAAATGTCTTACCGAAGGCTTGTGACCTGACCATGCTTCATGGGTGTTTTGTCGAGAAGCGCTCTTGTCAGACACCTATTAAACAATAAGCCGATGTTGATACAGCTTCTGCCTAAAAAGAATTTGGAAGTCTTTCTCCTTTAGCATAAGCGAGCCATCTCAACATGGTTCTATTTTTTTTGCTCTGCGATGCCATTTTGTTGAGGTGAATATGCAACAATTAGTTGTCGCTGGCTTCCCATATCTTCACAGTACGTCTCCAACTCGCTTGACATGTACTCGCCTCCGCGGTCGTTTGATGTTCAGACTTGATGTTCAGACATTTGTCTTTCAACTTGAGCCTTGAAGGTCTTGAAAATGGAGAGAGCTTCTGACTTTAGCTTGATGAAATAAACCCATATCATTCTTGTAATCATCACAACAAAATGATAAAGTACAAGCTCTGACTATGAGAATGAGTTTGCATTTTCCCACAAATATCAGTGTGGATCAACTCTAATGGTGCTTTCGATTTCCACGTACTTTCATAAAAAGGGGCACGATGATGCTTT